>RJWJ010035780.1:0-16473 GCA_004363605.1 Indri indri
ATGAGGGGACACTGAGGCAGCTCCCCGCCCCCTCAGCTGTCTGACAGCAAAGATGCCTTCAAGAAGACCTGGAACCCTAAGTTCACCCTGCGCTCACACTACGACGGCATCCGCTCCCTGGCCTTCCACCGCAGCCAGGCGGCGCTGCTCACTGCCTCCGAGGACGGCACGCTCAAGCTCTGGAACCTGCAGAAGGCGGTCACGGCCAAGAAGTGAGGGCAGCAACCCCAGAGTGGGGGCGTGGGGGCACCCAGGCCCAGGGCACAGGATGACAGGGATCTCAGTGACATTGGGCTCCTCTGTCTCCCCACAGGAATGCTGCGCTAGATGTGGAACCTATCCACGCCTTCCGGGCGCACAGGTAGGGAGGCGGCCCTGAGCCTGCTAGAAACCTGGCTGTCTGATCCCTGACCTGCTCAACTGCCATCGCGGCAGGACGATGGCAGGAGACAGGGTGGCAGGAAGGCCGAGTCCTGATGCCTCTCCTGTCCTGCACAGCGCAACCCTCAGCACGCACACGCCCTGGCTCTGCGGCCGTGTGCCAACTTTCACGTGCCCCTGGTAGCTGGTTCTCAGGAGGACACAGAGGCGGGGGCTGGGAGAAGGCAGGGCACAGGCAACTTGCCTGGGTGGCACGGCCAGAGTCCCAGTGGCTGAATTCTTTTTGGCCATCCTTCTAAGGTGCTAGTAGGGAACTTGAAGGTCCTTTGGCCAAGGGAGGTTTTGAGCTTTTTATCTCATCTCCCTTCACCCGTGTTTGTACCCTCCAGGGGCCCTGTGTTGGCAGTCGCCATGGGCAGCAACAGCGAATACTGTTACAGTGGCGGGGCAGATGCCTGCATCCACAGCTGGAAGATTCCAGACCTCAACATGGACCCCTATGATGGCTACGGTGAGGCTAGCTCCCCGCCTTCCTTTCCTCCACCCGCTGCTCACTGGGCCTGGTTGTTCCTTCGCACACGCTCCGCGGCCACCTCTCGCCAGGGTCTCTGCGTGGCCGAGTGCAGGGAGTGTGTGAGGAGCGAGGGGAGAAGGCGGAGTTAGCTGGGCCGGGTTGCAGGGAGCTGGGACTTTATCCTGGGGCACTTGAGAGTTAAGGGGACCAGACTGTCACTTCTGTTCAGTGTCTGTCCCCCTGCTCTCTGACACCTCTTTTGATCACGCACACAGCTCTGTGCTAATCGTGTCATGACAGAGTTCAGAGGTCAAGAGCCAGCCCCGGCCAAGTTAGCTGCCACACTCTGGGTGTCCGTAGGGCTCAGGCCAGCGTCACCTGTGTGGATTCCAGTGACCAGGGGTGGGACCTTTGAATGACAGAGAGCTTTAGAGACACTGGGCAAAGCCCATGCACTGGGGTATGGGCAGAGAAGACTCGGGCCAAGGGTGGGCCCCGAGCAGTGGGCAGAGGCTGTGTGCCAACCCCCGGGGCCCGCGGAACCTCCACTGTTCCTTCTTCCCGTAACTGAGTCCTAAAAATTACGTATTGAGCACTGATTTCTGGGCCCTGGGGAGACAGCCATGAACAGAGGGAAATCCCTGCCCTCTGGAGCCCTAGAATCTTCCCCAAAGAGCTAGTGGTCACTGTGCAGCCGCTGGCCTGTCCCAGTGCTGGGCAGCTCCAGGGTGGCCGGGGCTCTGGGGATGAAGCCCGATAAACGGACGGCTCGAGCCCAGCTGCCCAGGGCGTGGCCGAGCTGGAGCTCTGGACTGTCTGGGGTGGGGCTGGCAGGCCTGATGCGGCCCCTTTCCTCCCAGACCCAAGTGTGCTGAGCCACGTCCTGGAGGGCCACGGGGACGCGGTATGGGGCCTGGCCTTCAGTCCCACCTCCCAGCGCCTGGCCTCCTGCTCCGCTGATGGCACCGTCCGCATCTGGGACCCCAGCAGCAGCAGCCCGACCTGCCTCTGTACCTTCCCCACAACCAGTGGTGAGTGGGGGACGCTGGCGCCTCACACAGGAGCAGCGCGGAGCTGGAGGCCATCAGGGTAGCTCCTGACGAGGGCCCAGGGCAGGACGGGGCATCAGGCAGCCTTCTGTCCCCTGCGCCCTCAGAACACGGGATCCCCACCTCAGTGGCCTTCACCAGCACCGAGCCTGCCCACATCGTGGCCTCCTTCCGCTCTGGCGACACTGTCCTGTATGACCTAGAGGCTGGCAGTGCCCTCCTCACACTGGAGTCCCGGGGGAGCAGCGGTAAGGACGCCCCAGGGCCCGTGGCTGGGCCAGGCTGGGGGACTGGGGTCTGCATGCCTCCAAGGCCCCAGTTCCTCTTGTGGCTTTGGTGACTTGCTTGCCAGTCAGCTCAAGATGACTGCCCTGCGCCCTCAGGGGCCCTGGGCAGGAAGGAAATAAGGTCCGGTGGAGGCCGCAGCCCCGCCTCCCTCACAGCTCGGGGCTCTTGGAGGCCGAGGGGAGAGTGCCTCGTGGACGCCCCATTGGCCCTCTTGGTAGAGCAGACGCACGTTTTCGTGTCCCTTATCCCTCCTCCCCGATCCCCAAAATAGGGCCCATGGCTCATTTTGCACAAGCAACACTGAGGCCGGGAAAGGAATGGCCTGTGGGTCCCCAGCCTTGACATTGGCGCAGGGCATGGGGTCAGTGGGCTCCTCTCTTGCCTCTGTCCTGGCTCCAGTTTTCCCCTTGATGGCCTTCCCTCTCCCCTTCCTTCCAGGCCCGACCCAGATCAACCAAGTAGTGAGTCATCCAAACCAGCCCCTCACCATCACCGCCCACGACGACAGGGGCATCCGCTTCCTGGACAATCGGACAGGTGAGGCCCGGCCTCTAGCTGGCCCCACTCCTGCTTGTGTGGGGTGGGGTGGCCCAGACACAGATGGCAGAAGTCCCCATGTCCCCATCGGAGGCTCTCAGGGCATCTCCTCCAGCCCCCTCACCTTCCCAGGCGGGGCCCAGAGTGGGAGAGGAACCTGCCACCCACCCGTCTCCCTACAGGTAAATCCGTGCACTCCATGGTTGCCCACCTGGATGCGGTCACCTGCCTAGCCGTGGACCCCAATGGCATATTCCTGATGTCAGGAAGTAAGCTGGGACCCTCTTAACTGTCCCTTCCGCAGCAGGCGTGCAGCTTGCTGGACCCACCAGGGTTGGGGAGAAGAAGAGGAGAGACCTGGGCACTGGCCCCAGGCGAGTGCACAGGGACTCCTGGGCCTGGGGGCTGGGGGGAAGCTGGTCTGGGCAGGAGTGACCGTGGTCATGGTGACATAATAGGATGTAGCAGCGAGACACAGGGTGAGCACTGGTGCCTGCGGCCTCTCATTTAATCTTCTCAGCAGCCCTGTGTGCTGGGTGCTTTATCCCCATTTTACAGCTGTGGGACCTGACACTCAGAGCTAAGTCTTGCAGCTTGGTCTCAGCCCAGTGGGCTGTGGGAATGGAAGTCTATCTGACGAAACCCCCACGGGGACTGTGAGCATTCGGTGCCACCCTGCTCTCTGTGCATGAGGGTACTGAGGCCGCCACCATGGGGCTGTGCCCAGAGGGGCTGGGCTGGAACGTGGGTGGATGAAGGCCTGCCTCGGGGCTGCCCGTGTCAGACCCCCATGCGACCCTGCGCCAGCAGCCGCGAGCACGCGCGTGCGGAGCACACAGGGGTGCGAGCAGTGGTGGTGGAGGGCATGGGTGGGCGTGGAGTGGTCTCAGCTGGGCTCTGCCTTCGTGTCCTCCCCTCCTTCCTCCTTGGGCCTTTCTGTCCTCACACTGGCCACAGGCTGCCTTCTGTTTCCCTGCCCGTTGCCTCCTGCCCTGCAGTGTTAACCCCAGCGGGCAGGGAGAGCTGCCTGTGTGTTCCTCGTACCCACGGGGCCTGTACACAGAAGGTGCTCAGTAATACTTGGTGGCTAGATGGATGGTTGACAGGTGGAACAAAAGGGTTCTCTGGGCCGGTGTCGGGGGTGACTGTGCCAAGGGATGGCAGGGAAGAGGGTTGAGTCCTACCTGACTCTGAGGCCTTCGGACGAGGCCAGGTATCTGCCTGAGGAGCTCGCTGACAGCCCTGTCTCCCCACACCTGCGCAGGCCACGACTGCTCCCTGCGTCTGTGGAGCCTGGACAACAAAACCTGCGTGCAGGAGATCACGGCCCACCGCAAGAAGCACGAGGAGGCCATCCACGCCGTCGCCTGCCACCCCAGCAAGGCGCTCATCGCCAGCGCTGGTGCCGATGCCCTGGCCAAGGTCTTCGTATGATGCCCGCCTGGCCCTGCCCTGGCCGCGCGCGGGCTGCGGAGCGGGGCGGGCGGGTGGGGCTGAGGTGAGGGTCTGGGCTCGTTTCTCTTCTGGACAGGAGGGCAGAACCGCCTGCGTCCTCAGCCCTGCCGGGCCCTCACACACCCCCTTGCCTGGCACTCCAGGGTGGGACCAGGTCCCACAGTCCAGTCGGGGCCACCCTCTGAGAATCACTGAGGCAGCCCCTGGGTATGGAGGGCAGGGTGTTGAAGGAGCTGTGCCCTAGAGGCCATGGTCTAGTCTCCCGTCCCTCGTGTCTCCCGCAGGTGACACTCAGCTTCCCGCCAGAGGCGCAGAGGCCTGGCCTCTTCCCAGCTGCAGTGGAGCCCAGTGGTGCTAGTGGCCCTTTCCCCAGGAATCCCGCCCCGAGCATCTGGCTTGGGGATGCGCCCCTTTCAGGAATCACCTCTAGAGGATGGTCTCTGGGGGTTTCTCCCTGGGCCCTGACACCTGCTCCTGGTATCAGAGCTGCCTTCTGGAGGCGGCACAGCCAGGGCTGGGTGTTTTTGAGGATGTTTTTCCAAGATGCCAGAAGGTGCCAGGTTCTCCCCCTGAGCTCCTGCCCCTTCCTCTCCATCTCCCAGACCTGGCGGGAGCCGTGCTGGGAGGAATCCAGACGGACGCCCCTCCTGGGTGGGCTGGAGCCACAGAGTTGAGCCCTGGGCCCGGCCCCTCCCCCATCCCCTCTCCACTGCTTTCCAGACACTAACCAAGGCCTCCAGGCCAGGAACTGCCCACCACTCCTCCCGGGGCAGCCCTCCCAGCCCGCACAGGGTCGCCCATGGGGAGAGATGGCCTTCTCTTGCCCCCCCGGGGCGTGGAGGGTGGAGTAGGGTGCCCTGGGCCCCCTTAACTCCCTGTATATCTGTATAAATAACAGGATTTTAATGCCCCCCCCCACGTTATCACTGTGTGATAGTCTTGGTCAGTCTCCATCCTGGCCCTCCACTCTTTCCCTCTATTTATTTCACTCTCTTTGGTTCTACCCTGTGCCCTCGGTCCCCCTCCTGGGTTCCTGTTTATAAGCCCCATCCCCTCTGCCCCTATCTTGTATGTGAAAACTTGTCTCAATAAATCCTTTGGAGTAAGATGGGTGACAGTGCCATCTGCGGAGGGGCCTGGGGACTTTTGGGGAGGAGTGGCTGGCCCTGCCTGGGTTGGGTGGAGTTTGGAGAGAGGGGATGTGATGGTTGGGGTTTTGTGGTAGGGCTGGGGAGGGGCCCGGAGCTTGGGCGGGGTGTGGGTGGAGGGTGGAAATGGGGGCACTGGACCGGATCTCCTTGCGCCCCTTCTTTCTGTGCCTAAGCCCTCCCTCCCCAGGGGCAGAGCCCGACAAGCAGAGGCTGTGAGGTGACAGTTCAGCTGAAGACTCCCCCGCCCCACCTGGATGTGTGACGGGTGCGAGGGGAAGGGCTGGCGCCCAGAGGATTCAGACCTCCCTCCCCTCCCTGCCCTGGGCCTGGGCCCACATGCAGCAGGCAGGGGAAGCCGGGGCCTGCCAGCATAGCATGACTGGCCGTGGTGTCTCCAGCTACAGGCTCTGCCATGCTGGGGACTCCTTAGAAAAGAGCCGCAGGCCCCCTGGTGGTCCCTCCTTTCCCTTCTCAGTGGCCGGTGTTTGCTGTGCCGAGCCTTCTGCATGTCATTTCACTGGGTCCTCAGAGCCTTGACGGGAGGGACCATGACCATCCACATGGTACAGAACACGGGACGGGGGCTGCTCTAGGTCTCCCATGGGTCATCAGATTTTGTGTCCAATCCCATCTCCCTTTCCCATGAGGCCTTCACCACCTAGCAGCGAAGTCCCAGCACCTCCAGAACATGACACTCGCGCCCACCTCCTGCGTTGAGGCCTGTGAACTACACACTCGGAACATGTTAGCATTTCACTGTGATACTCATCTGCCCCTCTGGAAAACGGGTACAGAGGCTCTTAGGTGACACTGACAGGAGCCCACTGTGGGCTCCACGTGGCCTTGTTCCCCAGGTGGGTTGGTTTTCCTTCCAGCCTCAGACTTCCTTCCTTCCCCAGCCCCAGCCCCCGGATGTGGTGACAGAGCGCTACTCTATGGACCTCAGCTACCCTCCTTGGCCCCGTACCAGGAAGGGGGGGCTCTGCCGGCAGCTCCCATCCCCAGCCAGTCCTGGTGGCCCAGCTCTAGGATGTCTTTGGGGCTCAAACCTAGGCTGTGACCTGTCAGTGAAGGAGGTGGATGGGGCAACTTCACTTGGTGATCTTGGACAAGTCTCTTTGTCCCCTGAGGCTTCAGCGTCCTATATGTGTACTAAACGGCAGCCACCACTTGATTCTTAGCTGGGGAGGAGAAATCAAGTCTGATCGCTCCAAAGGGGCAACAGTGGGTTTCCACAGGTATTTGCTGGGTGACTGACTGACTGGACACACCCACCCATGAATGCCCAAGTGCTTGAGGTCCCCGCCTTTACTTCTGCAAGTTGTTAGCGACAGCCACCATTTACTGAACTTTGCTGTGTCCCAGGCACCTGTATACCATCTCCATCCCAGGATCCCCTCTGGACTCAGTCCTATTAGAGTCCCATCTAAGGGATGGAGAGACTGAAAGGCTCACAGAGGGTAAGTCACCCACCTAAAGTCACACAGAAAGACACAGGCTCATGTCCCCAGGAGCTTGTCAGTTCACCGCTTGTGAAGCGGTGTGGGTGTGTTGTCCCCCCTTCCAGGTACCCCCAGGCAGCATCCTGAGGGCAGGGGCACTGTCCCCCAGTTAGCCCCATGCACCTTGCCCCAGGTCTCTGCAGACAGACCTGAGGCGAGACCCCCCCTGTCCATCTTGTGGCTTGGCTGCGGGTGAGTGTGCGGGCGCGGCCGGGGTACGGGCGACACTCTGAGAAGAGAGAGGCCGACACTCTGAGAAGAGAGAGGCCGAGCTCAGAGAGCTGGCTCTGGCCCGGCCCCGACACCCAATTTCCCATCCCTTCCCTGCGGTGGGCGCCGGATGCCGGCAGCCAAGAAGGCTCCCCTCCTTAAAGGGCCAGTCGCCTCCCAGCCGGGTCCCCGCGACCTGGGCTGGCGGGGTGAGGTGGCTCGCCCCTCCCTGTTCAGCTCAGGGTAAAGTTAACTTTCCGGACTGGGGTGCGTTGAGGGGAGGAATCAGTCCTGCCCACCAGCCCCCCAACTCCCACTCCATCCCGGGCCCCGGCGTCTGGCAGGGGAGCTCCAGCCCCCAAGTGGAGGCGCCGGGCCCGCCCTCCCCTTCCGCCCCCGGCCCCCAGACAGGTCCCGCCCCCCTCCATGACGTCACAGAGACCCGCGCCGATTGGCCGGCTGCCCCGTCGCTCCGGACACTTCCTCCTGCGCTGCCGCCGCGGACTTAAACTTTGGAGGGGGAAAAAGAGCCAGCGGCGCCCGGCGACCCTCCCTTGCCCCCATCCCCTACCCCGCCGCCGGCAACGCCGTCTTCCCCGCGGCTCCCGACCGAACTTTTCTCCAACTTCCGCGACCCGTGAGATTCCCTCCTTCCCACCCCGGCCCTCAGGACCCGTCCGCCCATCCCCGCGCGGGTCGGACCCCTGGGGTCCACTCGACCCCTGACTCCGAGACTCCTGGTTTCCATTCCCCAGGTCTGTGACTCCCTCGGGACGCCTTCTTAGTGGAACCCTCTTCTTGGAGCCACGGATCCTGGGATCCCCCCTGCTCCCTTCTCAACCCCCCTCTCTGCAAGGGACCTTTTGGATCGCGAGCTCTCCTGATTCCTGTGACCCCGACCTACTAGATTTTCCTCTCTGGTTTCTTAGAATCTCTTAATCGCTGGGTCCCCCGAATCTCTCCTTTGTTCCTTTCTTATCTTCTGTGATCCCTGGATTCCAGGCGTCCTTTTCTCTAATTTCCCAGGACCCTGCCATCCTCAGGTCCCCTCACCCTACCAGATTTCCCGTCTCTGGGCCCCGCGCTCTTAGAACCAGCTCACAAGATCCCTCGGATCTAGGACCCGGGTTCCCCGGGTTGTCCCAGCCGGATCCCGGGTGGGCGCCGGGCGTCCGGTCCGGGGCCTCCCCGCATGGCCGCCGCCCCCTCCTATCCTGCGGGGCTCCCCGGATCTCCCGGGCCGGGGTCTCCCCCGCCCCCCGGCGGCTTGGATCTGCAGTCGCCACCACCGCTGCTGCCCCAGATCCCGGCTCCGGGCACCGGGGTCTCCTTCCACATCCAGATCGGGCTGACCCGGGAGTTCGTGCTGTTGCCCGCCGCCTCGGAGCTGGCCCATGTGAAGCAGCTGGCGTGTTCCATAGTGGACCAGAAGGTGAGGGCGCGAGGCTCCCCCATCCAGCTCTTGGAGCGGTCTGAGGAGGGGGCGCTGGCAGAGGCCTGGCGTGGGGGAAGGGGAGGGAGGCGATCTGAGCATTAGGTGACTGAGAGATGGGGGACACTGGCCCCCAATTGCCGCCTCGTCCCATGACCCATTTAGCAGTTAGAGAGGACTGGGCAGGGGTGGGGTGCCCCAGAGGCCTCCCCAAATTGCCTGTCCCTGCATGTTGTTTTCTGCAGCTGGCAGGAAGGGAGGGGCGGGCCAGGTGTGGAGTGGGGAGGAAGGGGCAGGAGGGGACAGATGTGGGGGCATCTCCTCATTCCTGCCCATCGGGGCCTCCCATTTGGTGGAAACAGTAGAAACTGAACCCAGGCTGGCCATGGTGATCGGGTGACACATGTGGGTATAGGTGCCAGGGGCAAGTGAGGTTTCAGAGTCCTGCCCTCCCCCAGGTCTCAGACGTGTGTAGAGGGGTGGGCAGGGACCCTTTCTGCACCCCCAGAGGCCCTGGGGACTCTGTTTCCTCTCCTAATCACAGTGCCCCCACCCTAGCCTTAGTTTTGTACACCAGGGTCCCCAGGGTGTAGTCTGCGAGTCATGACAAGAGGGAACAGGTAGAACTTGATGCCTGAATCCCAGAATGCTAAAAGTTAGAACAGTGGGCTTCCATGTTGTTGGAGTACCAGACTGTAAAACTGTTAGAATATTAGAATCATAAATAGTTGGAATATACATTGCAGGTCATTGAATTCCCCTGATATTAAAGTGTTCAAATGTTAGAATCCTAGGTTGTTGGAATGCTAGAACGTTAAAATGTTTGAATTTTGGAAGGCTGGGTTGTTGAATCCTTTAACGCTAAGATATTCGAATATTAGAATCCTAGTTTGTCAGACTCCTAGAACATTAAAATATTAGATTATTGCTAGTCTAGGTTATCAAAATCCTAAAACATAAAATGATAATATGTGGGAACCCGAAATGTATAATTCTATAATGTGAGCATATTGGAATCGCAAAATAGCCAAATTCCAGGATCTTCTCAGACTCCTGGAAATGAATTCTTTGGGCTTCAGAGAAACATGGGGCCAACTCCCCCATTTTACAGACAAGGAAACTGAAGCTTAGAGAAAGACATCCCAGGTGGTCAGGGCCAAAGCAGTCCTGGTCTCCTGTGGACCCTGCATCACCAGCGAAAACAGGGCTTTGCCCATCAACACCCAAATCTAGCAGGCCCAGCTCCTACCCGCAACGCAGCCGGCTCCATGGGAAGCTGGGGGTGGGGGTGCAGATTGTCCTCTGGGTGAAATTTTTGTCCAGTGCTCAAATCCCCAGCCTGCCCCCCTCAGGCCTCACCCCAGTTTATTTTTCTGTTCTCAGAGTCCAGGTGTGTTAGGGCCCCTTTCCTTCCTCGGTGGCCCCACCTGGGCAGTTTCACTTTCTGTTCTACCAAGTTTCATTTCCTGCCCCCCCCAACCCCAAGCTGGCGACCTGGACACCTGGGTTCTTTGAGCTTTGGGTGGGGGGCACCCTCTCTATTTCCAGCCCTCTCGCTCTAGCTCCCCCCAACCCCGTTCCCAGGAGTCCCCAGATCCCCTCCTTCCAGCTCACCCGCCCCAGTGCTGGGCTTCCTGCCAGGTAACTCTGACAACAATAGATCCAGGAAGGAAGCTGGGGCAGAAGCGGGGCGGAGGCTGATAGGGGAGGTGGGGGGTTCACTCAGCATCCCCCCACCCCCAGGCTCCGGAAAAATAGAGGGTCCACGTTCCCGGAGCCGCACTCCCTCCCACCCCAGCTCGCCGGTCCAGCCACCGAACGCGCGCCGGCGCTCACTCCCTGCACACCTGGGGCCCTGGCACCCTGTCCAGCTCCAGCTGGGGTCGGGAGGAGGCAGGCAGGAAGCGAGGGGCTGCGGGGTCTCTGAGTTTCCGGGGGAAACAGCCGGCCCTGCCCTGGGATGGTGCCAGTCCGCCTCTGAAGGCAGCTCTGAGCTTTTCCCTCGCCACCTCCCTCTCCCGCCCCCTAGTTCCCTGAGTGTGGCTTCTACGGTCTTTACGACAAGATCCTCCTCTTCAAACATGACCCCACATCAGCCAACCTCCTGCAGCTGGTGCGCTCGGCCGGAGATATCCAGGAGGGCGACCTGGTGGAGGTGGTGCTGTCGGGTGAGAGGCGGCGGCTGGCTTAGGGGCGAAGCCTCGGACGGGGGATGGGCATCTGGAGGAGGGGAGGGGAGGGGAAATTGGGCTCAGTACTGTCCTTTTTTTTTTTTTTTTTTTTGAGACAAGGTCTCAGTCTGTCACCCAGGCTGGAGTACAGTGGTGTCATCATAGCTCTCTGCAGCCTCCAACTCCTGGGCTTGAGCGATCCTCCTGCCTCAGCCTCCTGAGTAGCTGTGATTACAGGCGTGTACCACGCAGCCTGGCTAATTTTTTAAATTTTTTGTAGACAGGGTCTCACTAGTGCCCAGGTTGGTCTCCAACTCCTGGCCTGAAGCGATCCTCCCGCCTGGTCTCCCAAAGTGCTAGGATTACAGGCGTGAGCCACCATGCCAGGCCAGAACCCTCTTTCTTGAAGTTCAAGGCTGGTGGTTCTTGTTCTGAGCTGCAGATTAGAATCGGGAGCTTTTCCCACCTATAGCTCCCGAATGGCTAAATGCATTGTGGTGCCTTCACGCTGTGGAATTCACACAGCACTGAGCATGAACCACACACAGCAACATGAGCGCATCTCACAGACATAAGGCTGAGAGAGAGAAGCTAGACACCAGACTACACACTATCTGTTTCCACTTACGAAGCACAAAGATAGATCAATTACTCTAAGGTGTTAGAAGTCAGGAGAGTGGGTGCCTTCAGGGAAGATGGAGACTGAGGGAGGCCACAAGGGCCTTTTCGGGTACTGGTTTAACTTTCCTGCTAGTGACACAGTTTGCACACTTTGAAAATTCACTGAGCCGTGCACTTGTATGCCCTTTTCTGGACACATGTTATACTTTACTGTAAAGTTAAAAAATGTTCTGATGCTCATGCCTCCTCCGACTGAAATGCCAAATAAAATCAGAATCTCTGCAAGGTGAGATGAGATCTGCCCATCAGTATTTTTACAAGTGATTATCTAACGTGCAGCCAGAATCTAGCCCCACCCACTTGCCATTCCCATTTTAGAGATGGGCAAGCTGTCAGCACCTGGGTTCCCCATAAGGGTGGGGCGTCTGTCTTGTTCATGGCCGTAAGCCCTGCCGCTCTTGCATTCGCTGCAATGCTCAGTAAAATTTGTTGAATGAATGAATGACAATTCGAAGCTTGGTTTTACACCTTTGGTGACCTCATTCGGGCTTTAAATATGCTCTTAATAAGCTGCCCCTCTTGAATTTTTATCTTCATTCTTGTCTCTCCTCTAAACCCGAGTCTTGTTTATGTAACTGTCTCCCAGACAGTTTTACTTGACATCTAACAGGCATCTCAGATACGGCCTGTCCAAAACAGAATTCTTGATTTCCTGCTTGTAAACCTGCTCTTCCTGCAGTCTTCATGTCGGTGAAGGGTATGGGGCTTGGGTGCCAAACCTTGGGGCATCCTCAACTCCTTTTTTTCTCTCACCCACTCACTTGATCCATCAGCAAAACAACTGGCCCTATGTTTAACATACGTCTTGAATCTATTTCTTATCACCCCCACGGATCCAAGCCCCTACCACCTCCTGCCTCGACTGTTTCAGTAGCACAGAAGACAGATCATGACACTCCACTGCTCAGAATCCTCCCATGGCTCCCCAGTACATTTGGAATGAACTACAAACTCCTCAGCCTGGCCTCTAGGCCTTCTGTGACCTGGCTTCTGCTAGCTCCCTGAATTTATGTCAGCACTGTTCTTTCCCGATTCTACCCATGCATGCCTGCCCTCTGGCCCTTGAACAAACCAAGCTCCTTCCCACTTGGCCTCAAGGTCATCTGTGATTTGGCCTCTGCTCGTTCCTGGAATTTATCTCAATAGTGTCCTTACTTTCTCTGTGCCACCCATGCATACCTGCCCTCTGTCCCTTGAACACACCAAGCTCCTTCGCACTTCAGGGCCTTTGCACTACTGTTCTCTCTGCCTGGAAATCAAACCCCCTCCCCCACAGCCCTGTTTATTATCTTCAGAGCATTTAGCATTGTCTGAAATTTCCTTGTTTATTGATTTGTTTATCTTTCTTGTCTCCCCAAAAGAATGTCAGCTCCCTGAGATCAGAGTGTAAATCTTTCTTGTTCATAGCTTTATCCTGAGCGTATAAATAATGCCTGGCACATAGAACAGTGTCCTCTTTCTGTTGCATAATGTTAAGAAAAATAGCTTAATGTTAGACTGAAAATTTTGGGGGAAACATTAATGGGACTTAGTCCAAACATGAAACCGTTTTAAAATGATAGCTGACATTTATCGAGCACTTTCTATGTGCCAGGTACTGTTGTAAGAGGTTTCCATATATCCATTCATTTAACCCTTAAAAGAGATCCTATAAGGGCCGGGCATGGTGACTCAACATCTGTAATCCCAGTACTTTGGGAGACTGAGGTGGGATGATCGCTTGAGGCCAGGAGTTTGAGACTAGCCTGGGCAACATAGTGAGACCCAATTTCTACAAAAAATTTTTAAAATTACCTGGGTGTGGCAGTGCATGCCTGTAGTCCCAGCTACTCAAGAGGCTGAGGTAGGAGGATTGCTTAAGCCCAGGAATTTGAGGTTGCTGTGAGCGAGGCTGATGCCACGGCACTCTAGTCCGGGCAACAGAGCGAGTATAATCTCAACTTCACAGGGCTCTTGGGAGGGCTAACTTAGTATTGTAAAGTATTTAGAGCAGTGCCTGGCACAGAGTAACTGCTACTTCGGGTGATTGTTAAATAAGAATATTTATTTTGTTTATTTTGTATGTCTCAGTCACTAGAAGCCAGGCAGGGATTTTGTCTGTCCTGTTCTATGTGGAGTCCCTAGCACCTAGAACAGTTTTCAGTATGTTTTTGGTGGTTTTCCTTTTTAAAGGTGAGAAAACTAAGGCACATAGTGTTTGTTCCCCCTCTTGATGCTCAGGTCCTACCCCAGACCAATCAGATCAAAAACTCTGAGGGTGGGACCCAGGCATCCGTCTAGTTTTTTCGTTTGGTTGGTTGGTATTTTTAATTTAATTTGATTTTTTTTTTTTTTTTTTTTTTTTGAGACACAGTCTCGCTCTGTTGCCCTGGGCAGAGTGCAAGGCAGTGGTGTCGTTATATCTCACTGCAGCCTCAAAGTCCTGTGCTCATGTGATCCTCCTGCCTCAGCCTCCCTGCGTAGCTGAGACTTCAGGCTACAGGCATGCGCCGCCGAGCCCCGCTAATTTTATTTATTTATTTATTTATTTTTAGTAGATACGGAGTCTCGCTCTTGCTCAGGCTGGTCTCAAACTCCTGAGCTCAAGCGATCCTCCCTCCTCAGCCTCCCAGAGTGCTAGGATCACAGGTGTGAGCCACCACGCCTGGACTAATTTAAAAATTTTTAATTGTGGTAAAATACACATAACATAACAGTTACTTCTAATTGTACTGTTCAGTAGTGTTAAGGACATCCACGCTGTCGTGCAGCCAATCTCCACAACTGTTTTGAACCCAGGCAGAATGTAGTATGTGAGTGAATGAATGAAGAAAGGCAAGATCAGACCCTGCTGCTGGGAGGACTGTGAGAAACCTGGGAACATAGGGGGCTGGAACAGCTTCGGCCCACCCCTGCTCAAGCGTCCGCTTTTCCCTGCTGCCTGCAGCCTCGGCCACATTCGAGGACTTCCAGATCCGCCCGCACGCCCTCACGGTGCACTCCTACCGCGCGCCTGCTTTCTGCGACCACTGCGGGGAGATGCTCTTTGGCCTCGTGCGCCAGGGCCTCAAATGCGACGGTGAGAGCCAATGGGGCGGGGCCAGGGCCTGGGCGGGGCTCAGCTCTGGGGCGGAGCCTAGGGCGGAGGGACAGCGCTTGGGGAGACAGGGCGGGGCTGGAGTTGTGGCCAAAGAGAAGTGGGGCTGGGGCGGGGCTCAGAGCTGGGGGCGGAGCCTGGGAAGTAATGCTGGGAGGGAGGGGCAAGGGCCCAGAGGCAGAGGTTGGGAGAGAAGGGGCGGGGCCCGGGCGGGGCTGAGATCTGGGGGCGGAGCCTAGGTAGTGGGCTGGGAGGGCCAGGGACAGAGCTTGAGGGGTAGGCCACGTGGCTAGAGAAGAGGGCGGGGCCTGTATCAATCAGGGATCAAGCAGAGAAAACAGAAACTGTAGGAGGTATATATTAAGAGATTTCTTGTAAGGAATTGGCCTACAGAATTGTGGGGCTTGGCTAGACAACTCCAAAATCCGCAGGGCTGGAACTCTCAGACACAAGCTGGAGCAGCTATTCACAGGTGAAATTTCTTCATCTGCAAAGTTCTCCAGTTCTGCTCTTTAAACCTTTCAACTGATCGAACTAGGCCCACCCAGATAAACTAAGATAATCTCCCTCACTTACAGTCAATTGATTGTGGCCTTTAAGCGCATCTGCAAAATACCTTCACAGCGACACCTCGATTCGTGTTTGGATAACTGTGGACGCTGGCCTAGCCGCGCTGACACATAAAGCTGACCATCCAAGTCCACCCCTTGCCAACGTAGCACCTGTCTTAGTTTGTCAGGGTTGCCATAACAAAATAGCACAGGCCGAGTGGCTTAAACCAAAGTTTAAATCAAAGTTCCAGCTGGATTTGGAACTTTCTGGTGAGGCCTGTCTTCTTGGCTTGCAGAGGGCCACCATCTCAGTATGTGCTCACATGGCACATGGAGAGACAGTGATGTCTGCTGTCTCTTCCTTTTATAAAAGGAACGAGTGATGTTCAGTTTCCTTTGACAACCTGTAACTTAAATACTACCGTTATATAAAGTTAACTATTATAATATATCTTGTGTTAGATGATTAGAGGATAAAAGGAAGAAAAACATATTTTGTATACACACACATATTCATAACAAAATAAGAAAGAAATGCAACTGTTACAGCCCTCATTTCTGCAACTGGTGGGGTGACCCAGTCTTTCATTCCCAAAGGGTTTGGGCCATTAGGAGTTCTGCCTGAACCGGGTTTTTGCAATTTTCCACTGACTTTAATTACACTACCAAGAGGCGCCCTAAGGGATCTCCTAGATTCCAGATCTACGGAAAGAGAAAGGGGGGTCGAATGGGGGGTGAGCAGACCTGGAGGAGGTGATGGTGAATTTTGGGGGGGTTGCTGGGGAGAGGGGGCTTCTCTCGGGAAGTTGGGGCTGTGGGGGGAGGGGGACTAAGAGGGGCCTCAGAAAAGGGAGGGGCAGGGCTATAGAAGTGGACAGTAGTCTGGGAGAGGATTCTAGGGAGGTGCTCACCTTAGAAGCGTGGGGCTGGGGTGGAGCCTTGGGGGTGGCCTTTGAGGTGTCCCTTGTTGGAGTGGGAAGGGGTGGGGTGTGGGCGTGTTGCAGGGTCTCAGGGGCCGCGGTGGCGTGGAGGTGGGGCTACCAGCTGGAACTAGGGGCGGAACTCTAGGCAGGGGCGGAGCCTGGGGTTGGTTCTCTTATGGGGAGTAGTGCCTTTTCGAGGGGATTGGGTTAGGGGGCTAAGGGGACAGGGCCCAGTGGGAGGTTGGGTGGAGAGGTCAGAGCTTCTCAAGAACCGGTGACAGGCCTAGTAGGGGCGGAGGCTTCGTCGCTGACTCTCTGGTGCCCCCCGCAGGCTGCGGGCTGAACTACCACAAGCGCTGCGCCTTCAGCATCCCCAACAACTGCAGTGGGGCCCGAAAGCGGCGCCTGTCATCCACGTCTCTGGCCAGTGGCCATTCGGTGCGCCTTGGCACCTCCGAGTCCCTGCCCTGTACGGCTGACGAGCTGGTGAGGGGCTGGAGAGTGGGGCGGGTTGTTGGTGGCTGAGGGGTGACGGGGCCCAGGCATGGGGAC
>RJWJ010035781.1:0-16283 GCA_004363605.1 Indri indri
CCCAGGCTCCGGTCCCCTGGGCTGGGGACGGCCTCTCCCCTCCGCGCCCTCCCCTACTCGGCTCCCACGTGGGGAGCCCGGCTCCCAGGCCTCGGCCGCCCCATTCAAGGCGCCGTCCTCCATTGTCCCCGGACTGTCACTCACTCATGGCATTAGCATTTCTAAAGCCCAGTTCTCCCGTCGGCGCTTTGGCCCAGCCAAAAATGGGCTCACTTTGAAACATAAGTTTTGGGAAAGGGTGCTTCCTAGGCTGCTAAAATAGCTTACCTTTGGATACTTGTTTGGGCCTCAGTCTGTTCGCCGATGAAATGGGGAGAACTGATCTCCCTCATCTCTAGGCTCAGGACACCTGGAGCTTCTCAGCTCCAAGAGCGGTTGGGAACCAGGGCGGCGCCCTGGGGCCCCAACAAAACTGTCCTGCTAGTCTGGACCCTCCATTTCCCACCCACGTGCCAGGGGAGACATGGAGTTTTTGTCAAAACTGGTTTTCCCTGACCTAACCCAAGGGGCCTTTGTTAAGGCCCTGGCAGGATGGGGCATGAATGGGGGTGACTTCTTTGCCCTGGCATCTGAAGCCCGCCTAAACAACTTGGATGGAGAGACAGCGCCACCCAGTGGCTGCCTGGGCTCTATGCCAATCTTCCCTGGGGTGGGTTCTCGCATACTTGGCTCCTGGGCTGGCAACGGAGGAGTCTTGCTGGAGAAACACTTTTTACTTGCGGAATTTCACTTGCATTAGTTTCGCTGCTTCAGATCGAAAGGTAAATAAAGAGCTGGTGATCAGAGTCTCAACCTGCTCAGCTGAACCTCACCCCTCGCCCCTACCCCTGCCACAGGGCTCACTCTTGCTCCAGGCTCTGTGACCAATGGCCAAGTCTTGCCCCTCCCTGGGCCTCACTTTTCCCCATCTGGAAAATGGCAAAATATTACCCAGCCACCCCTTGCTTCTCCTGGTGGGCTGGGGAAATGGGCACTAGCCTGGGAGTTCCCATTTTGTTGAGTAGAGGGAGGGTGTGGGTTTGAGGACCAGGCAGTCCTCGGAGTGAGGCAACCACCTGGACCCTGTGAATAGGCTCTGGCCCCATCCATACGCCCCTGTTGCTGACCAGCCCCCCCAATACCAAGAAGCGGGACCCACCCTTCCCCCATGCCGACCCCTGCTTCTATGCTCCTCTTGCTTCCTCCCTCCCCCACCCTTGTTTAGCTGTGTGCTACAGGCTGCCGGCATTCTCTTCAAGCCTGGCAGGGAGCAAAATGACAAGGGTGACCCCTGTCTCCAATTAAAGTTCCCCCCTACGTGGTTCCCCTCTCTGGCGCCCCTTCTGAACCCACTTCAGCCAGAGGGAGCCAACAGTTGGCCCCAGAAATCTGGACGACTAACCCTGCATCCTCCTGAACCCCCAGCCTCCTCAGTGGGTTTTCCCTCCGTGTAGGAGAGGGCGAGGGGGCTCCAAGCTCCCTCTGGTTTGGGGAGTGAGGGGAGGTGGACTGGGCCTAGAGGCTCTTTTGTCTGAAGTCTGCTCAGGCCTCCAGAAATACTGGACTGATGGAGAGAGCACGGGAGAGGAGCAGGCTCGGGGGAGGAGGGAACTGGAGATGCTCAGCTCTGTGATGTAGCGTGGCCTCTAAGCAGCCTCCAACCCGCACTTTTTCCTGGGCCAGCAGGCGGTAGAGAGAAGGAGCTGAGAACAGGCCCAGCAACAAGGATCTGCAGCATCAAGGGTAAGGCCCTGCTGGTCGTTGGCCTTTCTAGTTCTGCTCTGAGGAATTCAGAGGGGCCGTGGGCTGCTGGGTGTGCATGCGGGGTGGTGTGCTCAAGGGGAGGCCCTTCATCCCGGAACAGCTCTGCTTGGTCTGTTATTTTTATTACAGTTCCAGATGAGATTTTGCCCAGAGAAAGTATAATACCACCAAAAAATGAAGTTTAAGCAGCACCGATTTAGCCCAACCCTACATTTTACAAAGGGGGAAACTGAGGCTCCAAAAGGTAAATTAAGGTGGCCCTAACACCTAGCATGGGTGTTACATACATACATAGCATAGTCCCTGTACCCACGAAGTCCTCGGTCAATGCTTGTAGAGAGAACAACTGAATGACATGAGATTTTCAAATAAATTTAAAGCAAAAATGAATTAACTTTTCATTTATATATGACCACACTGCAAGATCTGCAACCCTCTTCTTTTGTTGTTTTTTTAATTCTATGTTTGTTTTGTGACAAGGTCTCGCTCTGTAACCCAGGCTGTAGTACCGTGGCACAATCACAGCTCACTGCAACCTTGAACTCCTGGGTTCGAGTCATCCTCCTGCCTCAGCCTCCAAGTAGCTGGGACTACAGGCGTGCACCACCACGCCCGCCTGGCTAGTTTTTAAATTTTTGGAGGGAGGGGGAGTCTCACCATGTTGCCCAGGCTGGTCTTGAACTCCTGATCTCAAGGGATCCTCCTGTCTTGGCCTCCCAAAGTACTACAGTTACAGGCGTGAGCCACTGCACCTGGCCCTGCCACCTTCTTAAGCTGTCTATGTAAGTTGTCACAGAAGCAACAACATAGAAAGTTGAGAATTTGCTCAAATTTTGGGAATTACTTAAAATCATTGCTAACTCTCATAATTGAGGTGTAAACAAAGGGGTGATTCATAAAATTGGCTAATTGTCTTTGTCTGTTGTCCAAACCAGTATGTCTATATATTCTTGTGTAAATTTTGGTTAATTTTCATCATGGGTTTAATAATAGCTTGGCAAATGTTTGACATGAAGAAGCAAAAAAGGAAAACCCTTGCCTTGCTTTGAGGTTGAAATGTGAAAGATGCAGATCTGAACATAAAGATATATTCATGCTTCACATGGGACTCCTCATTGTCCCTAAACCCAGGCAAGATTCAGGTATTCCAGTCCCTCTTTCAGCCCACCGTGGATCATAATGCACCACAGAACAACTTGTAGATTCTCAGTGTCATAGATTCTTAATTAGCCTCATGTAGATTATCCCTAGAAAAGGTTTAATCCTGGGCTACTTTCTCTAACCAGTCATTGACGGACTCCCAGAAAAATAATCTAATGTTAGAAGTGGCTTGAGTAGGACATAATGATCAAGAGAAGCCATCTACTGAAAGTGGGATTGTGCACGCCAAAGGCAAAGGGAAATAGATGGTGGGCTAAGCCCTGGTCTGAATTATCCATGCCCCTGATTGGCCCCACCCTCCCAGCCCACTTCCCTATGCCCCCAGCATGGGCAGGAAGAAAGAGCTTTCTGCTACTGACTCTCACTGAGTGTCACTTTAGGCAAGCCAGTTCTCTCTCTGAGCCTTGGTTTCTCTGTCTGTAAAAAGAGAGTTAAGAGTAAACTTACAGATCAAGAAAGTGAGCAGACAATCCACAGAATGAGTGATAATATTTGCCAATCATACATCTGATAAGGGTCTAGTAACCAGAATGTATAAAGAACTCTTACAACTCAAGAACGAAAAGACAAATAACCCAATTTTTTTTTAAATGAGCAAGAGAAATGTCGAGAAATAGACATTTCTCCAAAGAAGATATGCAAATTTCTATTAGCACATGAAAAGATGTTCAACATCACAGTCATTAAGGAAATGCAAATCAAAACCACAATGAGATACCACATCGCACCCACCAAGATGGCTAGAATTTTTTTAAAAACTCAGAAAATAGCAAGTATTGTCAAGGATGTGGAGAAATTGGAACCTCATGCATTGCTGGTGGAAATGTAAATGGAGCAGCCACTGTGGAAAACAGTCTGGCATTTCCTCAAAATGTTAAACATAGAGTTACCACAGACCCAGCAATTCCACTCTTAGGTGTGTACCCAAGAGAAATGAAAGCACATGTCCACGCAAAAACTTGTACATGAAGATTCATAGCAGCATTATTCACAATAGCCAAAAGGTGGAAATGACCCAAAAGTCCATCAACCGGTTAATGGACAGACAAGATGCTGTATATCCATACAGTGGAATACCATTCGGCAATAAAAAGGAATGAGGTAATGATCCAGGCTATAACGTGGATGAACCTTGGAAACATTACGCTAGGTGAAAGAAGCCAGATACAAAAGGGCACGTATTTTATGATTACATTTATAGGAAGCGTTCAGAATAGCAAATCCATGGAGATAGAAAGCAGATTAGGGTTGATAGGGGTCGGAGGTAAACGGGAACGGGGAGTGACTGCTAAGAGATGTGGGGTTTCTTTCTGGGATGACGAAATGCTCTGGAATTAGGTAGTGATAACGGTTACACAAACTAAAAACCACAGAGTTGTACACTTTAAAAGGGTGAATTTTACGGCATGCGAATTATATCTCGATCTTTTTTAAAAAGAGTGAACTATAGCAGTAGTTTACAAATTTGGCAGAATGGCAGCTGCTCCAGAACTACCCCTCCTCCTGGTGATTCTCAGCCTGAAAGTCTGTATCTTTAATGTGCCCCTGGGGTGGTTCAGATGCAGCCAGGGTTGGGAACCACCCGACCAGCTCTAACATTCTAGGTCCCTGCCTGTGTCTGTAACGAGAGGTTACCTGTAAACAGTTGCACACAGCCCCTTTCTCTGTGGGAGCTGGCCCCTCTCGGATTCTGCGTGCCCTGAAACAGCCAGACCTCACACCCCAAGAAGGACCTGTTGCATTAGCCACAGAAACAGACCCCTCTTGTGCTCCTGGGGCCGTAGGGGGTTTTCCGACCTCTGAGGCAGATCTGCTGATGTTGGCCCCTGGTGGGGGCGGGGGGGGGCCCTCACCACTGCCCCACCTCCTTCCTCAGCCGGAGATCCATTGCCCTTTGCTCTGGCCAGGCCTGCGCAGCAGGCCATGTGGTGGAGGAGCTCAGACCCACTGGGGGATCTGGCAGGGGAGGGGGCCAGACTGTGAGGAGCGAGCTCTTAGCGAGGCAGTCCAGACCCCGCCTTCAGCAGGAGGCACAAGCAGACGAGCGTTTCTGGTCCCCTTCAGTGTGAGCAAGGACACGGGCCTGCGTACAGGCCTCACAAGGCCCGAGGCTGAGGTGCCAGGGCCTTGCCGAGAACGCCTCCTTGCCCGCCCTGCCTCATCGGAGGTTCAGCTCATACTCTCCCCGCGCAATCGCCGCAACAATGACAACAGCCTCCACCGACCAAGGGTGACTATAGGCTTGGCCCAATGTGACCTGCTTTGACAGACTTCATTTAATCCTCACAACTTTTTATAGTAGGAATTACTCTTCTCACTGTACCTGAGGAATGAGGAAACCAAAACTCATTTATTCACTTAACTGGCATTTACTGAGCACTTATTATATTCCAGGCCCTCTGCTGGGTGCCAGGGATGCAGAAGTGAGTGACGTGCAGCCCCTCTTAGAGATTACATTCAGTCTGCAAGCAAGGAAGGAGCTTTCTAGAAAGAGGCTGGGCTGGGGTAGCAAACCAGGTCCACCTGAGTGCACAAGTCCTCCTCCCTCAGGCTGCCCCACCCCCACCACATGTGCGGATCCCTCCACGCAAAGCTCTGCCCCGTGGCTGGGTCTGTCCAGGAACGTGAGAAGAGCACAATGCTCCCAAATGACAGTTGTTTACAACCCATCATTATGACTTTTGTCAGTATCATCCCTTTTCGTTATTTAGCTGCTGTTTTTCTTTAAATGGACTAACTTCTAGGGAAAAAAACACCTTTAATACATACTTACTTTAGTGTCATACTAAGCAATGATATCTGTGAAATCACTTGTGGTGTGCTGGTTGCATTACTTTCCTAATAAATATTAAAATGAATTTATCACTATTGACATATAAATCTTCATTTATATACCCCTTAATATGCTCTCACTACCAGCAATATGAGTACCATCCTTTGAGGAAACACCGGAATAGAAGGAAAATATGACTCCCTTAGCTGCTTGGAGGCGAACTCGCACGGAGACCACCTTCGCAGAGAAGTGGCTTCGGCAACTCTTTCTTGGGCTTGACTTTGAGCCTCCAGGACCCAGAAGTGCCCCAACTGAAGGCTTGTCTGTTATTCTAGAGAGGCCAGGAAGAAAAAAGTGCAGTTGGCAAGTTGGTGGAAGAGCCCTCACACTGCCAAGTGACACCTCTTCTGTCCCCCAGATCCCCAGTCCCTGGTCAGTCATTCCCCTCACAGAAGGCCTGAGGCAAACAGTGCAGGCTCTGGGCCTCTGGGCAGATTGAAGAAGGCAGAATCCAGGCAGCAACCCGTCTGCGTGTTACAGAAATGCTGGAGAAGTCTTTGGATTCTCTTGCGGGTCAGGCCAAGTTTACCCATATTTGTTAACGGTGGGGATGGATCCTGGGTCACAATGGCTTCATGACCCCGGGCAAATGCGGACCCCATTTTCCAAATGGGGAAATAAGGAGACCTTCTTCAAAGTGCAGTTATGAGGATTAACGGAGACAAAATGTGTGAACGCGCTTTGGTAAAGGCCCATCCAAATATCATCATTTTATTGTCGTGACTATTCAACAAATTCAATAAACATGCTTTGGCTCCTTTGCTGCACAAGGCAGCGCTCCAGGCACTTGGGCGCAGGGGAGGGAGCGACGGGCGTGGAGGGTGCACGGAGATGAGTGCGATACAGTCTCTACAGTCTAGGAGCGCAACAGGAGCAGACAATTTGGGTTGAACCATATGAAATTGCCAGCGTTCAACCATTTTTGGCCCACAACCCAATACCACTTCTGACATCAGGCAAAGTGAAGTAAACACCAAATAGAAAGGGAAAGACTAGGGAAGGTTGCCCTGAGGAAGCGAGCTTTGACTGCGTCTTGGAGGATGGGTTAGAGGGCAGTAGGCTGAAAACCGGCAAGAAAGGCCTTGCGGGCTGGGAGGAGGGGAGAGCACAGACAGGGTCATGGAGGTGCCGTCATGCAGAGCCTGCGTCGCTAAAGGCATGAGGCGCCTGGGGGATGCATGGCAGAGGATCCCTGAGAGCTGAGTGGGACCCACTGTGGGGAGTCTTAGCTGCTGACCTTGTCTTCCTTTGGGAGTTGGTAGCTGCCCATCAGCAAACAGGGGGTGCCACCATTCCTCCCTGCTTAGTGGAGCAAGTGACCCAAAGTTGGCCAGCAGCCTTCCTACTTTGCCACAAAAGGCTGAAGTGGCAGCAGGAGAAATTGTAGTCAGCCAAAAGAAAGAACTTTCTGATAGTGAGCTATGAGAACCTATTCCAGAATGACCAAGCAAGGCCGAGGAATCTCTTCCCCTGGAGATCTTGAAAAGCAGGAGAGATTCTCATGTGTCTGGTTCCAGAACAATTCTGCCCAGAGGCAGGGGGCTGGACCAGATGACCTATTTGGGTTCTTTCCAGTCTGCAGCCTTGATGATCTCATTGTTCCCTCTTCCTCTGCCCAGACTGTTGTTAGGGATCTCCCAGGCCCCCAAAGCCACAGCTCTTCCAGTTGGTGATTCACAACTTTGTCAGCAAGATCATCCCAAATGTCTAACCTCCATCCTCCTTGCTGTAAACTTAAGTAAGCCGAGCCTTTCTCTTCCCAGCTTCCCCTGGAGGTGAGAAAGCGTAGGTTACTAGCTGTATATAGCTAAGACCCCTCCTGTTCAGTCTTATGTCAGCCTTCTTCTCACCTTTGAAGAGACAGGGAGGGCCTCACGAACACGATAGATTTCAGAGTTGAAAGTCCTGGGTTTGAAATTTTTTGTTTGTTTTAGACAGGGTCTCACTCTGTCACCCAGGCCGGAGTGCAGTGGCATGACCATAGCTCACTATAGCCTGGAACTCCTGGGCTCAAGCGATCCTCCTGCCTCAGCCTTCCATGGGTTTGCATTTTGACTAGCTGTATGACCTTGGACAAGTCATCTGAGGGCAGGGATTAAGTGAACTAACATTTGTGGCGTGCTTACTATATGCTTAATTATGACTTGTTGAATGAATCCAATGTAAGCATTATCCCCATTTTATGGGCAGGGAAACTGAGTGAGCCTTCAAGAGGTTAAGTCTCTTGCTGTCCCCCAGTTAGTAAGCAGTAGAGGTAGAACTGGAACTCAGATCTGACAGATCCCATAGGCTGTGGTCTCTCCACTGTGTCACGTTGCCTCTTGCTTCACTGCTCAACCGCAGTTTGTCTTTTGTAAAATGGGGCTAATACTCTCTACTCCACAAAGTCATTGGGAGGGTTAAAAACAAACAAACTGTATGTGAAGGTGGTATGAATGTCAAAAAGTGCTGGGCGGACACTAGATCATCGTACCTTCTGCAGCCCTGGTCAGTTCTCTGGGCTTCTGCCCACACTTTTGAGAAGCGATTTCTGAGGGCAGCAGGCAGAGTGGACCTCTCCCTTCCTTCGCTCAGACCTCCCTTCCATCCAGCTCTCCCCACACCGGGTTGCCATTCCTTCTTCAGCACGTCTGCCTCCCTAATTCGACTGTGAACACCTCCAGGGCCCAGTGCTTGCCAGATAGTGGCACCCAAGAAGTGTGGTTTGAATGAATGAATGAGGCAGCGACTTTCCTCCACAGACCTGCTCCTTCTGTGTCGGAGGTCCCACCACCCTCCCTTCTCTGTCTGTGGAGAGACCCCCATCCTCCCTCCCCAGACTAGAGCCCAGTTTCCTAACTGGGCTACCTGCCGCTAGCCTCCTGCCTTCCAATCCTTGGTCACAGGCTGACCTCAGCCAGCTGGCGTTCAGTCCTCAGCGTCTGGCCAGCGCCCCTCTCTTTGAGACCCTGCCTCCTGCTCACTCTGCCGTCCTCACAGTGCCAGGGTGCCGACCAAACAGCAGGCCTCAGTTTCTCAGACGTGCTGTACACTTCCCTAATTCTAGGCCTCTGTTCACACCATTCCCTATACGGGAATGTTCTTCCCCACCCAATGTCCTTTTGACGGAACACACGTCCTGTTGTGACACTTGCCCTGACCATTCATCCTCTCTGAAGCGGAAGGTGATCTCATTTTCCCACGAGTCCCCATTGCACAGGGTGGATACCCTTTAGAGGGTGCCTTAATATCATCTACCTTCTCGGGTGGTCGCTTGCATCCCCTGTGTGACCACGGGCAGGCTCCTAGCCCTGTGCTGGGCCTCAGCCTCCAATCTGTACAGATGTGTCCAATGGCTCTTCCAACCCTGCCATCCGTGACCCGGCTTCTTTCGGGGTGAGGGAGGACAAGACACTGAAGAGCCCCAAGTGGGGCCCTCGATTCTTGACAGCACGTGCTCGGCTCCCAGGCCTGAAAATCAGCTTCTCAGATATTACATGCTAATTGGCTTGCTTAACAGAGGGATAAATAAATATCTACTCGACATGATTACCGTCAGAGGCCCAAGCTGCAGAGCCTTTCCGTCATTGGGCTTTTATTGCAGGAGAAGCTAATTAGCTCTAATTAGGTAACTCCCAGGTGCTTATGGCAGAGGCCAACTGGGAGAGAGGAGGGGATGGGGGAGTGGAAGATGGGTGGGGAAGGGGAGGGAAGGGTGCCTGCTTCCTCACTCACCTCTCTCAGCTGCTGACCTCCCATGATGGAGCTCAGGACTCTTCAGGAACCTCAAGCTCAGTGACACCTCAGGCACCAGGTTCTTAACTCCTCGCCCATCTGTGATAAAGGGAGGAAGATTCTTGAGAACATACTATGTGCCAGGGACTGTACCAATTATGTTCTCCACACAATCTCATTCAATCCTCACAATGACCTTCAGAGGTGGGAACTATTTGTTGCCCCATTTCATAGACGGGGCAACTGAGATGCACAGAAGTTAAGCCCCTTGTTGAGCTCACACTACAGGGAGGCACAGGAGCTGGGCCTGGATCCGACTCCGAGGCCAGGGCTGCTGTCTTTGGCCTCTGCTACCCCTCCAGGCGACAGTCTTTGGAAGTTTGTGCTGCTCAGAGAGGGACTTCACCAGGCAGTGGCTTTCCTTCGCGGGGGTGCAGCTTACGGGCACTCAGCTAAGAGGTTTTCCAGGGTGGGCCAAACGGGGCACAGTCAGAGTTGGCACAGGACCTGAGTCAGTCACCTTTTGAATCAAGAACTCCTCCCTGGTGAGTCAAGACTCTGGGATGGAAATCCTGAATGACTCAGACCCCTGCCCTCAAGGAGCTCTCGTTCCAGCGGAGGTCTGTGGACATTGCAACAGCGAGTCCTGATGTCATTACTCTGCTTAGAAATTTTTCCGAGGTTTCGAGACCCTAAGTCAGCAAATTTGGATTAATTTCCATGAGACTGCTTGGGACGTGAGAAGGAGCATGAACTGTGGAGCCTTGATTTGAATCCAAGTTCCGCCATGTTATTAGTTGCATGGTCTTGGGTATGTCCCTCTCTGTCCTTACTGCCACCATTCTGGACCTAACATCATGACTCCTACCTGGACACACAATCTCTTAACTGGCTTCCCTGTCTGCTTCCTGCTTCTCTGTAAGCCATTCTTCACACTATAGCCAGAATGAGCTAGTTAAACATGAGACAGCTCATGTGATAACCCTGCTCTAAGTCCTTCTGAGCCCTTACCAGGGCCTGCAAGGCTTGCGTAATTGAACCTATGCCCACCTCTCTGGCCTCATTTCAGGCTACTCTCTCACTCACCAAACGCCACCATGTTGGTCTCCTTAATGTTGCTTGAAACAAACTGATCTCATTTCTACCTCAGGGCCTTTGTACTTGCTGTTCCTATCACTTCAATGCTCTAACCCCTGCCATTGGCATCGCTGGCTCCTTCTCATTCTTAAATGTCACCTCATCAGAGACACACTCCCTGGCCACCCTATCTTGTACAGCAGTATCCCTTTTGTTCTCAATTCAGCACTTCTTTTGTTTCCTTCCAAACACTGCAATTCGTAATTATTTTTTTATTCCTTTTTAAAATGTGTTTATTGTCTGTTTCCTTCCACTCAAATGGAAGCACCATGAGAGTAATGACTCTGTTTTCATCACCACTGTGCCTCAGAGAGTGTTTGACACGTAGTAGGTGCTCAATATGGACATGTGAGATAGACAGATGGGTAAGTGGATGGTTGGAGCAATGAATGAATGAACACTTCTTAAAGCTGTTGTGAGGATTAAATGAGATAATGCATGTTAAATGTCTGGCCTAGAGCCCAGCAAAGAGCGCAGCTCAATAGCTAATAGTTGAATCTGCATGTGACCCACTGGCAGACACCCAGCTGCTTCCTAGGGCGGCAGCATCCTAGCCAGCAAATCCTCCATCCCAACACCCTGCTCCCTGCAAGCCCCGGAAACAGCCCGTTCTCACCCACAGGCAATGGTGTGCTGGAGTTGAGAGCCGGTTGTTAAATATTCAGGAATTTTACAAGCAGGTTATTAAACTATTGGTAGCTTAAGAGTGGCCATGGTAGGAATACTGGAATCGGCAAAGAGTACAAATCAGGACATTCCCCGCCTCCCCTAACGAAGAGCCAGTTTCCCAGTACACCACCGCCGCGCCCCACCCTTGCAAAGTGCCCTGCCCTGCTTTCTCTGCTGCGTCCAGCCTGCCAGCCTTGAAGGTCCAGATCGAGTGCTGAGTCCCCCAGGATGCTGTGCGGCCCTCCCTGATCTCACTGCTGCTGACAGCATCACTGCCAGCAGGCTAGGGAACCCAAGCCAGCATTTCTGTATGTTGATTTGTGCCTTCTTTTTCTCCAAGTGAACGTGACAATCTTGTCCCTGAAGCTTCTTTTAAAGCTGTGAAGGCAGAGGCATGGTCTGCATACTTTTTCTTCTCTTCCTTCGTCATGCCTGACACAGGACTGGGGGCCGTAGAGGTTTTCTGTAGACGCGCAGCAGCAACCTGGTACAATGGCAGCAGTCTAGGACAGGGAAACAGGAGCTCTGCACTTGACTCAGCTCAGCTGCTGACTTGCAGAGTGACCTCGGGCCAGTCTCTTTCTAGGCCTCAGTTTACCCATCTAAAATGATGGTGATGATTTTGAAGCTTCCTTCAAATTTCAGGCTCCAAAGGGCTTGTTCATTGACTGATATGCTAACAAGTGTTTATTATTTTATGGGAAAACCCTTAGGCACATTCAAAAAAAGTGGCGTCCCTTCTACGCATCCACCACAATAGAAGACTTGGAAGGGCCATTAGGGAAGATTGAACCCAAGACCTCTGTTCTGCAGATAAGGATAGCTGGGATTTACCAATCACTTATTACCTGCCAGATACTATTCTAAACACTTGACATGGATTAACTAATTTAACCTTCACAACAGCAATGCTAACAGGTAGATACTATCATCAATGTCCATTTTACAGATATGGAAACAAAGATCAGAGAAGCGAAACAACTTGCCCAAGTCGCACAGTGGGGAAGCAGTAGAATTGAGGCTTGAAGTAGGCAGCCTGATCCTAAATCCCATACACCTAACCACTGTGCTGTACTACCCTTTATAGGTGGCCCTGAGGCCACCAGGCAGACAGCTAGCGTTCTCACCCACACCCCAACGGGTCCCATTGTAGCCTAAGCTTTACCAATAGGCAGAAGGCTTTAAGAGAAAGGTCACTCTTGGTTCCTTCGTTTCTTAGCTTTGTGACCTTGGGCAAGTCCCTCTGCCTCTTTGAGCCTCAGTCATCTCACCTATGTCACAGAGGGGTCTGTGAGGATTGACAGAAGAAGGAAATTAGCATGTATGGAATGCCTACATGTGTACAGGCAGTTGCCTCAAATTACCTCCTCCGATTCTCCTGGAAGCCTAGAAGGAGAAATTACTTCTTCCATTTTATAGGAGTGGAAACACAGAAAGGGCGATAACTTCCTTAAAGCCACACAGTCAGGAGGGGCAGAAACGGGATTGGAACTCAAGACTTCATGTTTTATTTTAGAACAGCTTAAGATTTTTGGAAAAATTGAGATGATAATACAGAGAGTTCTCACCTGCCCTGCACCAGTTTGCCCTGTTCTTAACGTCTTACATTAGAATGATACATTTGTCACAATTAATGAAATAATTTTAATACGATGTTATTAATTAAAGTCAGATTTGCTTAATTGTTCCCCGATATCCTTTATCTGTTCCAGAATCCCATGTCGCATTTAGTTGACATGCCTCCTGGAGATGCTCTTGGCTGTGGCCATTTCTCAGACTTGCCTTGTTTTTGATGACCGGGACAGTTTTTGAGTGCTGCTCAGGTAATTTATAGAATGTCCCTCAATTGGAATCTTCTGATGTTTTTCTCATGATTAGACTGGGGTCATGGGTTTTAGGGAGGAGGACCACAGAGGTAAGTGCCATTCTCATCACATCAAGGGTGCATACTATCAGTGTGACTTATCGCTGTTGGTGTTGACCTTGGTCACTTGGCAGAAGCAGTGTTATCAGGTTTCTCCACTATCAAGTCACTCTTTGTTTTTCCCCTTTCCACACCCTACTCTTTGGAGGAAGTCACCCTGTGCAGCCCACTCTTAAGGAATGCAGGGCGGGAAGATAGGCTCCCCTCCTTGTGGGAGGAGGATCTGCATAAATTATCTGTAATTCTTTTACACGGGAGATTTACCTCTTCTGCTCCATTTATTTATTTATTCGATCATGTATTTGTATTACTATAGACTCACGGATATTTGTTTTATCCTTTGGGGTATAATCCAATACTACGTTATTTATTTTGTTGCTTAAATTGTTCCAGTTTTGTTACTGAAAGCTCGCTACAGTTTTGGCCATTGGGAGCTCTGTCAGCTGGCTCCTATATCCCTTTGACACACCCACGTCATTGCGGGTTTTATTTTTTTAGCATTTCCTTCCTTTCTAGCACTACAAGATGCTCCAGGCTCATCTTGTATATTTCCTGCTCCAGCCCTGCAATCAACCACTTCTGTGAGGTGCTCTGGCTCCTTTTACTGGAGGATGGTATTAGAAACCAAGATCTGGGCACTGCGTGTGTTCGTTGCTACTGGGCCCATTTGGCTAACAGAGTAAGGAAATATATGTGTCTATACTAACTAGTGTATATACACATATCTGTAAATATTTCTCTGTGTAACCATCTGTACCCATGTGAAGCTAAACATGAGTTCCTCCTGACGTCTCCCACTCTAATCCAGTGCCACATGGATCATTCCAGCCTTCCCCCTTGCTTATCTGCACACTCCCACTCCAACAGTGAGCAACCTGGCTCCTGCCATCCGCCATCCGACTTCATGCTCTCTTCCCAGCCCTGCCTCCCTCGCTCCTGCCAGGTTCCCAAGGCTTACATGGCAGCTGCCATGGGGAGTAGCTATGTTCGGCTTTCCTGGACTCCGGGCGGCCTTCAGCGGCTGGCTGTGATTTTGCAGCCGGGGAAGGCCTCCTGCCCAGCTCCACCCGCCCTCCCCGGTCTGGTTTCCACAGTACCTGTCTGTGTGGGACCGAGCCATCGGACCTGCAGGAACTCATCGTTGGTGTGGCGGCAGCCCCACCTCCACTGCCTGGTGTGCTAGTCTTACTGTCCCCTCCACCGCCTTCCTTCCTCCTAGTCAGCCATGGGACCTCTTGCTTAGCCCTGCTCACACCAGCAGTCCCAGGTCAGTGGTCTGGGCTGAGGTGTGGTAGAAGATGCCGAGAGAATTAGAATTCCAGGCATGCGCGATCCACAGCATAGGGGGCTAAGGCTCCTTTGGCAAGAGTTCAAATTAGTTCGGCTCAGTGACGATCACCTTGGAGCAGTATGCTCTATGGCCCCATGCAAGCAGGGCCTCTGCCCCAGGCCCATGCCTCAGGGGGCCTCGTGCTTTGGAAGTCCTTCCTCCAAATGTTATAATTTCTCCTCTAGTGCTTAGCACGGACCAGGGCCAGCAGCACCTCCCAAGTAGAGTGCCCCAAGCCCAAACCTGGACCACATAGGTCCCAGACTCTGTTTCTCCTCTTTGGAGGACTCTCTGGCCAGCGTGCATGGAGTCACCCAGATGCCCTGAGGAGCTCCAGGACTCACATCTATGGTGTCTTACTGGGGCTCTAGGGCTGGGCCTAGCTCCGGGAGGATGATCTGGCAGGCGGATAGCTCCTACTGGCTGGCACGGTACTTTTTTTGCAGGATCATGAGAGAACTTAGGTTGTCAGAATGGTGCTAACATGCTGATTTGGGGTGACTCAATTTGTTTATATAGAAAGGGGCCCAGGGCCTGCAACACTCTGGGGGCGACCCTTCTCTGGAACTTAAGGAGTTAAAAATACAGAGTATCTAAGCTACAAGGGAGTTTTGAAGCCGTTTAGCCCAGGGCATTCCTGGTGTGTATTTGTCATTCCCCCTTGCCCCAGCCTGGAGCTTCTGGGGGCGGAGAGAGGAATAAGTCCCAGTTCCTGTCCTCCAGGGCCTCCCAGTCTAATGGGGGACACAGACACAGGAGCTGTCACTCAGAACACTATGTTGCAAAGAATAGCAGTAATAACTAGAGCAGACACCATACTCTGTGCCAGGCACTGTGCTCCCTGCTTTGCTCTCAGTGAGCTCTGAAGTGGCTGGGCAGTTATTCCTGTCCTGTAGAGGAGGCGGCCGAGCTCGGAGATGTAACGCGGCCGAAATATGAGAGCCAAGAGTCTACCTCAGATCCAGCCAGCTCCACAGCCTGAGTTCTTTCATGCCCTCAGGCCTCGAGTCTGAAGAAACGGAGGCCAAGTGGGGTAAGGCGACTTGCCCAGAAAGAAAGAACTTGAATCCAGCGCCCTCTGCCCTCAGCCCTGCAGGGAAGCCGCAGCGCCTTGCCAGGAAGACAGTGGCATGTGTCCATGATCCTGGCTGTTTTCTCCTGCCATGGTCTCATCGCCTGGCACGGTCCCAGCCCCGGGCTGAGCTGAGCAGGCCATGTGGCCAGCACATCTCCCTTTCAGCTCTGCCAGGCCGCAGCTGGCCCACCGCTTGCGTGCCCCCTCCAGCGCCCAACGACGGGGCCCTCCTTCCGTTCAGCACTCCTGCCAGCTGGTGTGTGCGCCCCGTGCGAGGAGGCTGGGTCGCCATGGCAGCCGTGGAGGGCTGGTGTGGAGGGGGCCGCCCTGGCACAGAGCTCCTGACCTCCCTGGGGAGGGAGGCTGTGGCCCTGGGCCTGGTGAGTGCTTCAGCAGGTCACCTCAGAAGGCCTGCCCCCACCCGCCCTGGCCCTCTGCCCACACCGGGTGTGTTTTAAGAGCTCTCACCACACCGAGAAAGGGATGAGCTAGGGAGAAAAAATGCCCAGGCCCTTCAGAGCTCAAGCCCAATATAGCAGAACTAATTTGAAATGTCACTTAGGGCAGTCTTGCTCCCAGCCAGCAAAAAGCTGGTTTATTTACATAGTCGGCGGTGGCGGGAGGCCAAGAACCCCACCGTGCCAAGGCGTAGGGGATGGGCGGCTGGGAGTCCCAGTTGTGGCCCCTTGGCCTGGAA
>RJWJ010035782.1:0-16455 GCA_004363605.1 Indri indri
GTAAAATACACAAAATTTGCTGTTTTAATCATTTTTAAGTGCAAAATATAGTGGCATTAATTACATTCACGATGTTGTGTCACCATCACCACTCTCTACTTCCAAAACGCTTCCACCACCCAAACAGAAACTCTGTACCCAAAAAGGAGTAATTCACCTGACCTCTATCCCAGCCCCTGGTAACTTCTACTTTCTGTCTTTTTGAATTTTCCTATTCTAGATATTTCATATAAATGGTATCATGCAATATCTCTCCTTTTGTGTTTGCCTTATATCACTTAACATTATATTTTCAAGGTTTATCCATGTTGTAACCTATATCAGAATTTCATTCATTTCTATGAGTGAATAATAATCCATTGTACATGTGTACCACATTTTGATTATTCGTTCATCCCTTGAGCAACACCTGGGTTGTTTTCATCTTTTGAATATTGTAAATAATGCTGCTAGGATCATTTGCATACGAGTATCTGATTGAGTCCCTGTTTTCAATACATTTTGGTATATTTTGGAGTAAAATAGTTGGGTCATATTTTAAAACTATGTTTAACTTTGAGAAATTTTCATATTGCTGTCCACAGTGGCTGTGGTGACCTGCATTTCCATCAGGAGAGTATGAGGGTTCTAATTTCTCCACATCCGTATGTTATTTCCATTTTTAATGATAATCGTACTGGTAGGTTTTAAGTAACATCTCATTGTGGTTTTTATGTTTTTATTCACATTTCCATAATGATTAACAATGCTAAGCAACTTCCCATGTGCTTATTGGTTATTTGAAAATCTTTAGAAAACGTCTGTTTGAGTTCTTTGCCATTTTATATTTGTGTTGTTTGTTTTATAGGTGTTGAGTTAAAGGAGTTCTTCATATATGTTGGATATTAAACCCTTATACATAATATGCAAATATTTTTTCTATTCTGTAAGTTGTCTTTTCACTCTTGATACTCTCCTTTAATGCAGAAAGGTTTGTAATTTTTATGAAGTCCAGTTTATTTACTTTTACTTTTTTTGCCTATGTTTTTGGTGTCATATTTAAGAAGCCATTGGTAAGTCCAAGGTCACGAAGATTTGCTGCTTTTTTTCTAGAATTTCATGGCTTTAGTTCTTAAATTTAAGTTTTTTGGTTTATTTTGATTTAGTATTATACATGGTGTAAAGTCATGGTCCAACTTTATTCTTTGCATGTGGATATCTAGTTTGTCCAGCATAAATTGTTGAAAAGACTGCAATTTTCCACTGAAAGTCCTTGGCACTCTTGTCACACATCAATTGACCATATATGTGAGGGTTCATTTCTGGGGTATCAATTCTATTCCATGTATCTTTATATGAGTATCACACTGTTATAACTACTTGTGGCTTTGTAGTAAGTTTGAAATTGGAAAAAAGTGAGTTCTTAAATTTTCTTTTTATTTTTCAAGATAATTTTGACTATTCAGGATTCCTTAACATTTTATATGAAATTCAGCATGGGTTTTTCCATTCCTTCTGAAAACACCATTGAGATTTTGATAGGAATTTTATTGAACCTGTATTTGAGTAGTAATGCAATCTTAACAGTATTAAGTCTTTGTATACATGAATACAAAATGTCTTTCCATTTACTTAGATCTTCATAAATTTCTTTCAGCAATGTTTTGTCATTTTCAATGTACAATTCTTGTGCCTTCTTGTTTAAATTTATTACCAAGTATTTTATTCTTTTCTATGTTATTGAAAATAGAAATGCTTTCCTAATTTCCTTTCATATTATTGTTTGCTAGTATACAGGAATATAGCTGATTGCTGCAAGTTTATTTTGCAACCTTCAAATTTGTTAAATTTATTACCTTTAACAGTACTTTTTGGATTTTTCAGGGGTTTGTACATATAAGATCATGCCATTTATGAATAGAAGTAATTTTACTTCTTTCTTTCAAATTGAAATACTTTTTATTTATACTTCTTTCCTAATAACTCTGGCAAGAACATTCAACACTATGTTGAATGAATGAGGAAAAAGCAAGTATCCTTATATTATTCCTTATTTTAAAGAAATGGCTCTCAGCCATTTACCATTGACTATGATGCTCATTGTGTTTTTTTCATATATGTTCTGTATTATGTTGAAAATATCTCTTTCTAATTCCACTTTTATGTGTTTTTTTAATCATTAAAGTGTGTTCTATTTTTCAAATATTTTTTCTGCATCAATTAAAATTACTGTTTTTACTTTCATTATATCAATGTAGTATACAAGATAGACTGATTTTTATATGTTGAACCATCCTTAACCTTCTGGTAAAAATGCCACTTGATCATGGTTTGTAGTCCTTTTCAGTATAGGTGAGTTCCATTTATTAGTATTTTGTTGAGGATTTTCACACTTATATTAATAAGGGATATTGGCGTAGGGTTCTTTTCTTGTATTGTCTTTGGTTTCAATTTCAGAATAATGCTAGCCTAATAGAATGTGTTAGAAAGTGTTTACCCTTATACTTTTTTAACAGAGTTTGAGATGGATTGGATAAAATCTACTAGTGAAGATTTTTACCAGTGGTTCTGGGCTTTTCTTTTTTAGGAGGTATTTTTTTGTTGTTTTTAACTGATTCAATCTGTTTACATATTAGAGGTCTATTCATATTTTTAATATTTTTAATTTCCTCTTGAGAAATTTTAGAGTTTGTGTATTTTCCAGAATTTTACCAGTTCCTCTAGGTTATTTCATTTGTTAACACAGTTGTTCATAGTACACTCTTACAATTATTCTTTACTCCTGTAAAGTCGGTATAATACCTTTTCATTTCTGACTTTAGTAATTTGAGTCTTTTCTCTTTTTTTCTTAGTCAATCTAGCTAAAGGTTTGTCACTTTTGTTGATATTTTAAAAGAGGCAGTTTTTGCTTTTATTCACTTTCTCTGTTGTCTATCTCTATTTTGTTTATTTCCACTCTAATCTTTATTATTTCATTCTGTTTTATTTTCTTTTATTATTTTTTTCCTCTTTTTTGGATGTAGTGTGCTATTCTTTTTCAAGGTCCTTAATTTTTACAGTTAGGTTATTGATCTGAGATTTTTTATATTTTTTGTGGTAGCCATTTATAGGCATAAATTCTACTTTGAGCACTGCTTTCACCACATCTTATAAAGTTTTGTATGTTATGTTTTTGTTTCCATTTTTCTCAAGGTATTTTACAATTCCTGTATGATTTTTTCTTTGACATGTTGACTTTTTAAGAATGTGTTGTTTAATTTCCACATCTTTGGAAGGTTTTAAGTTTTCTTGTTATTGATTTTAGTCTTCCATTGCAGTCAGAAAAAAACAAATGTAGGGTACCAATATTTTTAAATTTGTTAAGAATTGTTTTGTGGCCTAAGATATAGTCTATCACAGATAACTTTCTATGTACACTTAAGAATAATATATATTCTGCTGTAGTCGAGTGGGGTGTTCTGTATAAGTATCTCTAAGGATTAATTGATTTGTAAGGTTGTCCAAGTCCTCCATTTTCTTACTGCTATTGTCTGGTTTTTCTGTCTCATATCGAAAGTGGGGTATTGAAGTCTTCAACTTGTTTAATTATTTTTCCCTTCGATTCTGTTGAGCTTTGCTTCATATATATTAGGGCTCTGCTGTCAGTTGTGCATATATTTATAACTGTAATATCTTCTTGAAAGACTAAATCTTTTATCAATATATAATATCCTTTGTCTCTTGTGCACTTTTTTGACTTAAAATCTCTTTTGTCCGATAATGCTAAATCCACTCCTAACTGTATTTTCATTATTTCCATGAAATAGCTATTTTCATCCTTTACATTCAGTTTTTTTGTGTGTGTATTTACACCCAAAGTGAGTATCTTGTGGACAGCATATAGATGGATTATGAGTTTTTTAAATTCATCCTGTCAATCTCTGCCTTTTAATTGGCTAGTTTAATTCATTCATATTTAAAGTAATTTCTTACAATGAAGAACTTATTTATACCATTTTGCTATTTATTTTCTGAATGTCTCATGCTTTTATTACTCAATTCTTCATTACTGCCTTTTTTGTATTTACTTGATTTTTTACATCATTTTCTTTTTTACATCTTTTTTTCTGTATATTTTTACTTAATTTTTTATTGGTGTCCTAGGAAACTACAGTTAAATTATTAATTTTATAACAACTTAGTTTCAATAATATCAGCTTATTTTCAATAGTATACATTCTGTTCTTATACATTTATTATTTCCCCCTTTATATTGTTATTGTTAATGACTATATCTGTATGTATTTTGCCAATTAATATAAATTTATAATTTTTATTTTATATATTTGCCTTTTAAATCATATAGTAAAAAAGAGAAGTCATAAACCAAAAGAACAATAATACAGAATTTTATATTTTCCTCTGTAGTTTTATTTACTACTTTTCTACATTTCTTCATATGGCTTTGAGTTACTGTGTGGCATGTTTTTATTTCATCCTGAAGGACTCCCTTTAGCAGTTCTGTATAACAAGTCTACTAGCAACAAAACTTCTTAGCTTTTGTTTATCTGAAAATATCTTAATTTCCCTTCATTCTTGAAGGATAGTTTTGCCAAATATAGAATTCTTGGTTGAAAGGTTTTTTGTTTTGTTTTTTTCCTTAAGCATTTTAAATGCCTCCTACCACACTGCCTTTTGACCTCTAGGGCGTATGGTGAGAAAACAGCTCTAAATCTTATTAAGGATCCCTTGCATGTGACATATGGCTTCTCTCTTGTTGCTTTCAAGATTTTTTTTTGTCTTTGGCTTTCAACAATTTGACTGTAATGTATCTCAATGTGGACCTCTTTGAGTTTATTGTCTTAGAATTTATTGAGCTTCTTGGACATTTAGATTCATGAATTTCATCAAATCTGGGGAGTTTTTGGCCACTAATTTCTCAAATATTTCTCTATTTTTTTCTTTCCCCCTGTCATTCCCATGTTGATATGTTTGGGCATGTCCCACAGGTTCCTCAGGTTCTACTAATTTTTCTTAATTTTTTTTTCTTTCTGCTGCTTAGACAAGATAATTTTAATTGCCTTATCTTCAACTTTGGTGATTCTTTCATATGTCTGCTCAAATCTGCTGTTGGGCCTCTGCAGTAGTTTTGTTTTAAATCTGAGCTATTATACTTTGCAGCTCTAAAATTTCCACCTGATTCCTCTTGCTAATTTCTCTATTTATTAAATTCCCTATTTGTTCATTCGTTGTTCTCTTATTTTCTTTTAGTTGTTTGTCCATGGTTTTTCTTAGATCATTGAGCATATTTAAAAGTTGATTTAAAGTCTTTTAACTAGTAATTCCAATTTCTGGGCTACCTAGAATAATTTTTTTCAAATTATTTTTCCTCTGAATAAGCAATTTTTCCCATACCTCTGTATGTATAGTAAGATTTTGTTCAGAGTGAAACATTGTACAAATTAAGGTGTAATTCTCAAAATTAGATTCTCCTTTTTCTCAGGGATTGCTTTTGTCACTTATTGAGTCCTGTGTTTATCCACTTGTATAGTGACATTTCCAAGCTATTTTTACAAAGTCTGTGCTTTGTGTTATGTGTACACAGAAGTTTCTCTTGTCATATCTTTGATGAGCCTGTGACCTGACACAGATTTTCTTAAATTTCTAGATCCAAACACAGAGAAAGTCTGCTTTAAGGAGATGCTGTTGGCTTGGACAACATGTGAAATATAAACAGAAAAGAAGATGCTGCTGGGAAAGTCTCTGCATTCCAAGGAAGGCAAAGCAAAGGTAAGATCTGTGTTAGTCCCTCAGGGAACAACCATACCAATAAAACGACACAGACCCAAATTATTGGAGGACAAGTTTCTTACTATCGACCCTGATACCAACCAGGTGCTCTAGCAATGTGAGCTCCTATCCCGTGTCCACAGCAGAGACCACGTAAGTTGGTCTCTTATTAATGTTCAGCAACCTCTCCCTTCAGCAGGCACTTCCTTTTACTGCTATATATATATTATCAGGTTTCTTTTCTAAAATACTTGACACTCATGTTTTTTTCCAGCTTAATTGTTGTTATACTGGAGGGACTGAACCCTGAAACTTCCTACTCCACCATTTTTCATATCGTTTCAGTGTTTTCTTTTAATCTATTAAATAAACATCTCCTTGTTTGTAGCATTTTTTCCTAAAAATTGTTTTGAGTTTACAATATCATCAAGAACTGTAATAAACATTTTGTGAAATATGTTTAAGACATAATAAATAATTTGACACTGTCCATTATAGTCCATATCCATTTTTCACTAACAATGTCTCATTTTATTCTCACAATACCTTGCATAGGTGCTATTATTTAAGCTTCAAAGATGACAAAATAAAGATTAGAAAAGTTAAACAACAAATGTATAACTTGTGAATGGAAGAACCAGAATGAAAAATTAAGTTTTCTGAGTCTGTGTCCCACACTCTTTCACCTTTCAACAATATAATGCTTCTAAAACTTAGTATCTGATGATTTGAGTAAACCATAAACATGAAATGTGTAAATAGCAAAATTTATAGAATTTTTAAAAATACTTCACGCTTATTACCAAAGTTATCATTGTTGTTTTCCCATTAGGGTTTAAACACTTTTCCACTGTTCTACATAATAAAACATCCTAGGAGGCATACTTTCATTTCTTTTGACAGCTAATTTTAAATTTGAGAGACACATCAAAGCACTCATATCTAAAAATAAGAAAGAATGTAAAAAACATAGTTCTGAATTTTTATTTTACTCATGGAATTTTTCAAAAGTTTAGGAACAAGTTATATATCAGAAAAGTTCATATGTTTTTGTTTTTCTTTATGAAAGGTAGCATTATATTATGGTCAATCTCATTTGTTTAAATAATAGCAACCTGGATAATCAATATCCTGATCAGTCCTCTCAACTCCAAAGTAGAACAAAATAAAATGTATCTCTAAATCTTGCCATTAATGTCCATCTTGTTGCAATTACAATGCCATTTAATTTACAGAATATAGTTGTTGATTTTTTATTTATTTTTTTGTTATGGCTTCCTAGAAAACTTATTAGAGGTAAATGATAAATGTGACAACTTAAAATGGTCAAAGGAATTGATAAATTCTGCAGTGGTTACGAAAAAATGAACGCTACAAGAAGTGATCAGCCAGCGTCAATTTGATATAATCGATATTAAATTAGTCTAGTATTGTTTAATAAAGAAATTTAATAGAACATATGTTTCTTTTTGGAATGTTTCTATACACATTTTAAAAAATCAAATGTTTTTCTCTGAATGCAAAATGTAGCTTGATGTGAAATAAATATGGCATTCCATTGTATAGTTTTAATAAATACTAACTTACTTCAATTTACAGAGGAAGTTGATTAACAATTTAGTAACTACTTTTACAGTGGGATAAACTAAACAAGTTCCCCATTTTAAATCTTTGTTGTATGAAATACATATTGGAACAGAAAAGTAATATTTGAAGCAATTAAATTAATGATATATAAATTAAAGCTTATTTTGAGTACATTGTTGTTAGAAGAAACATAATCTGAATGTCCATCAGTAGAGGAATGGGTGAATAAATTATCACACTATTGTATGTGGCGTTATTGCACTGGTTACGATCTAGTGATACTCATAGCCTTTCCCTACCTTGTGAACTTGTAGTTATAAATACAGGAATGGATTATATTTCTCATATACACTTACAAACAGGGTTCCCATTTGGATTCTACAATGAACAACATTTGTGTAATATTTCAAGGCAAAAGAGAATGGGAAATCATTATGCTCTGCTGGAAGAGATATTGATACTTAAGCAGATGTGAAACATAAAGCAGCTTCCAGGTGAGCTCTTGTAAATAATCTGCAGCTGGGATAATTGATAGCCACATCCTGTGATTTGGGGACTTACTGGTTTCTTGGAAGCTAGGAAGGGCCTTCATTATTCTTTGACACCCCCATTCCATATTTCCAACTGATTTTTTAAGCATCTAACTTACTATATCATATTTTTCCTGCTAAAATAAGTAATTGTAGCCCTTGAAGCTAAAATATAATTATGCATCTTTAAAAATTAATGAGTTAAATCTTTATGCATTAACATTGAAAAGAGATCATAAAATATTATTGCATAAAAACAAAAACATGCTACAGAATGATAAATGCTTTGTTTAATTTGTAAAAGTATGAATCTCTATTTCGATAAACTCCAATTTCATATAATCTGTATTATAAAACGTGCTTATATGAGCATAGACATGGACATAGGAAGATAGAGGGGCAAAAGAATAACATTTATTCCTCTCTAAATTATTTAATTTAATAAAGCATAATTCTTATTTTTAATAAGTCATCATCACAGAAGTGAAAATATTAGTGTAATTGTTTAATTTTTTTAAGTTTAGTCTAATTTTTATTATTTAAAATTTTTGATAAAGGATTAAATAGTTTTTTTATTGCAGGAGGGCACAGTTTTTCTAGTTTATAGATGTTTGTTCTTTTTGTTGTCCAACATCCATTTCCCTTCTTTTATGTTGTTTTACCCTGATTTTCAATTCTGAATTTACCATTCTTTCATAGCTCATGCACTTTTGTGGTATATTTTTAATGAGTATAGAATTCTGGTTAAAATTAATATTCTTTCAGATTTTGTAAGTAATTATCCTCTTAATCAGGTTAGCTATTGTGAAATCTGTGCAAAATTGATTCTTTCCTCTACCCATTTGATTTTTATTCATTGGTTTTCTTTGTTTTTCCTCTCTGGAAGCTTTTAGGATATTTTTCCTTTCTCCTGTTTTTAAATATTATAGGAGGTCATTTTTACGTCATTTTTTATTTCTAGTTTTTTTTTTTTTTAATTCTTCCTTGGTTAAGGAACACATGGACCCTCCAATTTTGAAGACTCATGATATTCATCTTTCATATATCTTCTCATATTACATATTTTTTTATTTTTTTTATTTCAGCATATTACAGGGGTACATATGTTTAGGTTACATATATTGCTTTGCCCCACCTGAGTCAGAGCTTCAAGCGAGTCCATCCCCCAGGTGGTGTGCACCACACCCATTAGGTGTGAATCTACCCAACCCCTTCTCCCCCCTCCCACCTGCCCGACACCTGATGATGTTATTACTATATGTGCACTTAAGTGTTGATTGGTTAATACCAATTTGAAGGTGAGTACATGTGGTGCTTGTTTTTCCATTCTTGTGATACTTCACTTAGTAGAATGGGTTCCAGTTCTATCCAGGATAATACAAAAGGTGCTAGATCACTATTGTTTCTTAAAGCTGAATAGTACTCCATGGTATACATATACCACGTTTTATTAATCCACTCATGTATTGATGGGCACTTGGGTTGTTTCTGCATTTTTGCAATTGTGAATTGTGCTGCTATTAACATTCTAATGCAGATGTCTTTTTTACAGAATATCTTTTGTCCTTTGAGTAGATGCCCAGTAATGGGATTGCTGGATCAAGTGGTAGTTCTACTTGTAGCTCTTTGAGATATTCCTCCACATTTTAACTGTTCTCTTTTCTGGACCTCCTATAAATAAATGTTAAACTTCAAAATGGGTTTCCTGGAATTTTTTCACATTTTCCATGTATTTGTTTCGAAATTCGAATTCTTAAGAGATTAACATTTACCAGAGAACGTATCAAAAGGTAACTTTGAATAGCTTTTTGTATATTTTCAGACATTCACGTATTTAAAATGTATTTTATAAAGAGCTGTTCAATTATTTTGTTTATTTTCCTATTAAATTATTTGCCTTTTTTCTTGTTCATGTGAAGGAATCCCTTACGTTTATTGGATATGTGCCCTTTTTTAGTTATATGTGTTAAACCAATTCTTTCCTTTTCACTCAATGTGACTTCTGTCAATCAGAGTTTCTTTATTATAAAATAGTTTAATAATTTTCTTTGTTAATAATCCTCTCAGTGTTCTGTTTATGAAATACTTACCTACATCAGGGTCATAAAGATATTCTCCATGTTATTTTTCTAGATATTTTATTGTCTTGCCTTTAAATGTAAGAGATATCATGAATTATGGGCTAAATTTTATTTTTTCCAACTGCATATCCAATCATCCCAGCATCATTTATTGAAACAATAGAATTTTTCCTAATAGTCCTCAGGCAATCCTTGTTTAAAATCAAGTGCCTATATATACATGGATTTATTTTCTGTTTCTTTATTCTAATCTATTCCCCAAAAGATTTGCTAATTCTTTATTAAGAAGTTTAATTCAAGGGAAGCAGGAGTGTGTGAAAAGATAAATGAGGCAAAAGTAAGAGAGAAAACAAAAAAATGATAAGGTTATTATTCATTTGGCCACCATCTGATATCAAGGGCAACTGATTGATCAGTTTATAGGCCTTCAAAGAGGCCTATATACAAGTATCAGCAGGTCAAGAGGAGAAGAATTTATCTACCAGCATTTGTTACTATTGGTCAAACATTGCTCCGTTGGGAGGTAACTGCCTTCCACCCTAGATCACATTTGCATTGGTACTAACAAGATCCCACAGTTCCTCAAGAAAAAAATTTAATCTCTTATGAAAATTTAATATCCACCTCAAGAGAAAAATTAATCTCTGGTAAAAGATGACAAGCATGACCTATGTCATAAATTGAAACACTGTAGGATTTTACTTTTAGATGATGTCTGGGGAAAAGAACAGCTGAGTCATCCTCTACAGTGGTGGACAGGAATAAAATGACCAAATGCCCTAAAAAGGGAGAAGACAGATAAGATATACGTAATATTCTTACACTTTTTCTTCTTCAAGTAGAAAAATTATTAGTCCGTCAAATTTCATGTATAGTTTAGAATATGCTAGTAAATTTACAGACATACAAACACATGCACACGTAAGCTTGTTGGGTTATGGTTGGTATTCCTTAAATTCTAAACCACTATTGCAGAAAATTAATATCTTAAAATAATTGAGCCGACTATCCATAAATATTTTTATATCTCACCTTTTAAAAAATTTCTTCTTTAATGTCTCTCAAAATATATGGTTTTCTCAGTGGAAATCTTACTTATCTTCTTAAAAAATGTATACATAGTTACTTTACATATATAGTCATGTGTTGCTTAACAACAGGGATATGTTTTGAGAAATGCATCATTAGATGATTTCATCATTGTGTAAACATTATAGAGTGTATTTACGCAAATCTAGATGGCATTGCCCGCCACGCATTCAGGCTATATGGCATAGCCTAGGTTACAGACCTGTACAGCATGTTACTATACTGAATGCTGTAGGCAATTGTAACACAATGGTAAATATTTGTGTATCTAAACATATCTGAACATAGAAAAGGTACAGTAAAAATAGAGTATAAAAGATAAAAAATGATGCATTTGTACAGGGCACTTGCCATGAATAAGCTTTGCAGACTGGAGTTGCTCTGGGTGAGTCAGTGAATGGTGACTGAATGTGAAGGCCTTGGACATTCCTGTACGCTGCTGTAGACTGTATAATCACCATACACTTAAGCTACACTAAATTATAAAAAAATTATAAGAAATTAACCTTAGCTTACTGTAACTCTTTAACTATATAAACTTTAAAATTTTTTAAACCTTTTGACTCTCTTGTGATAACACTTAGCTTAAAACACACATCATACAGCTATACAAAAATATTTTTCTTCATACCCTTATTCTATTAGCTTTATCCTTTTACAATTTCTTATTATTTTATTTTTCAAACTTTTTTGGTTAAAAAGTAAGACATAAACATTATGAGCAAGTCTTATGTACCGAACGTAATTATATGTGCTATACTTTTATATGACTGGCAGTACGTAAGTTTTGTTTACACCAGCATCGCCACAAATATGTGAGTAATCCATTGTTATATACAGTTATTTTATATTTTATAGTAGTTTACATAGTACTGCTTACTTCATTTTCTAACACTTTGTAGCTAACATATAGAATCAATATTGATTTTTAAATTGACTCTGTATCCAGCAATCTGTCTAAACTTTATTATAGTTTCTAATAATAACTCTAGAGATTTTTTTGGATTTGCTATGCATAGTCAATTAAGCTGTGATTAATGACAATTGATTTCCTCTTCTCCAGTATTTATGACTTTCCATTTTTGTTATACTAGTTGTCTATTGCTACACGAAAGTTAACAGATTAAAGCAACATTATGTTTTGGCCCAGAAATTTCCAATTTGGGCAGAGTTCAGTGGGTGTGGCTTTTCTTTGTCCATGCACATCAAAGCTGGGGTAGTCTGATGCCAGAGGGAAGAATCCACTTTAAAATTATTTCATTTACATGCTTGGCAGTTTGGTGCTGGCTTTGAAGTGGGCACTCTGGTGGAGCTGTCATTTGGGGGCCTCAGGTCCTCCTCATATGGTCTTCTCCATGGGATATTTGAACTTACTTCCAGAATGGTGGCTGGGATTCAAGAACAATCGTAACAAAAACAGTGAAAAAATACATAGCATTTTTATGACCTATCCTTGGGATTTCTAAACCATCACTTTCACCATATTCTATTGGTACATAAAAATTTAAAGAGAGGGGACAAAGAGTCACAGTTTCGTGAGTGAGATTTGCAGTTCAGCAAGACCATGTGGAATGATAGATACTGTCTCAGCCATCTTTGAAAAGTATAATCTGCTCCACTGTATTGTAACTAAGACCTGTGAAATAGAAAAACAGGAGCTAGACATATTTTCCTCATTTGCTAATTCCAAAAGAAAGCTTTTAGTATTTTTACCTTTAGGTATAATATTCGTTGCTACTTGTGTGAGTTCTAGTAAGTTATTTTTATTTTTAGAAATTTTTCCATTGTTATATATATATAGAATAATATTATGTATATCCAATATGGTACATATATGGAATATATATGGGATATATATATATATATATATATATAGAGAGAGAGAGAGAGAGAGAGAGAGAGAGAGACATGTTAATATAATAATACCCTTTATTTTTTTCCCTGTGTCTGGATTTTGTATTGATATCCCCTATTTAATTTAATTCTTGGCATTCATTATTTTTGTTTAGTCTTTTATTATCTTGCTGTTTCCTTGACTATTTGCAAATTATGTTATAGCATTCAAAGAACTAACTTCCCAGTTGATCCTCTGTATTACACTTTCATTTGATCATTCCCTAATCTTCTTGTCATTGTGTCTTTCTTTCTACATTCGGTAAATATAATTTGTTCTAATTTTTCTTGTAGGTTTCTCAACTTTTTTCCTTTGTAATATATTGTTAGACAACATTAATATGTGAATTCAAATTAAGAATTGTTATATTCTCCTGGAAAATTGAACCATTTGTTATTACAAAATATTCCTCTTTAGTTATTGTATTGTTTTTTGATGTAGATTTACTGTGTTTAATGTGAGCATAGTTACATGAACCATATTTTGTTCCGTGATTGCAATGTTAGAGAGATCCCACATACCCAGGCCCCTCCAAATCATTGCATCTTACATAACCATGATATAATTATCAAATTAAGAATTTAACATTAGTATAATACTGTTAACTCCATTACAGATTGCAGATATTGCCAGTTTTTCCACTAATACGGTTTTTCTCTTCCAGAATCTAATCCAAGACACCACAGTATAATTAATCATTATATTTCCTTATTTTCCTCCTAAGCAGAAAAGGGACAGTCACTCTGAGTTCACCTTTATTTCTAATTGTATTATTTCATGTTCTTAACTAAAATGTGCATACTTTACTAGGCAACCCTTTCCCCTCCTCGTCCCTTTAAGCCCTGTACACTAATTGTTATACTCGCATTTGTGAAAAGGTGTCAAAAGTATTATTTATCCTTTTGTTTGTTAAGCATTTTTTCCTGGCTTATCTTTATATTTCCATATTCTAGATCTTGGCTGGATGATCTTTTTACAACATTGACACCTTGTCAATGTGTTCTAGATGTCTTAGGTGGAAAGGTCTTTGAAAAGTATCCTATCTTATCTTATCAGTATCTTACCTGCAGTTACTCAAAATGGAAGTCTGTAACATTTTTACAACTAATCAAAACTGATATGATTGAATTATGCCACACACATCCCGAACACAGTGAGACCTATTAAACAACGTGTATGCATTCTTTTATTCTCTAAACATTTATAGAAATTCTACATTGTATACATTGTATGATTAACCAATAGTATGCTACAAACAAAAGACTTAGTTTGTGTTTATTTTTCCTCTATATACTTTAAATACACAGATAGTGTATATGTTATATATATTTCCTATGCTGAAATAAAGTATCCTCTTCTGATACATTGAAAGTAAGTGTGATCAAATAGTCATCATTCAGAAGATTTTCTTATTTTAGTATCTATTGTTTTACCATGCGTGGAATATAACTAAATTATGGGATTGGGAATTTCTGAAGAAAACACAGAAACAATTAGTAACAATAAGACAGATATGGGCAACAGTAGAATTACACAGTATGTTCAAAATGTGAGGCTATAAAGAGAATAGACGTTTGGCAATTTTCCTGGTTTCTATCCAGGGACAAAATCTTCCATTGCTCAATCTGTATTTAGCAAAATGTATTTCAATAGCTTGATAGAGATGGCATAGGAAGAAAAGAAAATAGGACAAAATCATAAAGCAAAAGTAGCACATGTCAAACTGACAAGACTTTTATGTACCAAAAAGTCCAGAGGGAAAAAATGTCTTGTCTCACTAAATCTTCTTTTACTATTCCATATATCTCTCTGGAGCATGCATTGCCAAGATAGACTAACCAGAGAACCCAACTCTAACTGGACAGTGTAACTGAAATTACTCAGTGCAGATAAGTTTGGATAAAAAGCAGCGATAGGCATGGTATTAAATGATCTATTATTAATATAATTGATTATTCTCCATCATCATAATTGGCTTCCTATGAAGTAGCTAAGTAAGCGTGAGCTTAGAACTGACCCTCACTTTCAAGCTAGAAATCAATTACTTCTATTTATGTTATAAACAATGTGTTTAAAGGTGCCCTGACAGATTGGAGACAAACTTGTTTGATATCCAAAAATAACATGCAGTATAATATAATAACAGAGCATTTGAAGTAGAACCTAATAAATATTATAATTCTACAGGTTAAAGAATGGATATTATTGAAAAATGTCCTAAAAGCAACACAGCCCATCACTCTGATCTATAAAGTCAAATTAAACACTAACATCACAGGTAAAATTCAATGACAGCAAATTTAGTCATGTCTCTTGGGGACTTGCAATCTTCAAAAGCTAGTCTTACAACTAGCTATTATTACCCGTATATATTAAAAAGAGTGCCTATCCTCAGTGAAATATTTAGTTACATTGTTTCATCACTTACGTTTTCAGTGCTATTAACCTCAAAATATTACTAGAAGATATAACTTATGGAAATAAGCTAATATCACAATAAACAAAATAATGTAAAATCCATGACACATTTATTTGTGCCACAAGAAGTGTGTTTTAAATATTATTTTTCCAAAACCGCACAGATTAGTAAATGAAAGACTAGAAATGTCTGTGGATTTAGAACAATAATAATAATGGTCGTCTTCGGTCTAGATAAAACCAAAACTATTTTAAGTGATATAATATAGACAACATAGTTTTATAGAACTTCAAAGTTATTTTTTTGTTGTTGTTAACAAAAATAAGGTTTTCTTCATGTTTTCTGAGTAAAACATTTTTCAAAACATCTTATTGAAACAAATAATTTGTACATGATTTTGATGGAGAGACTTAATCTGTGCCCCAGTGTCAACCTGAAATGCCTCAGCAGTATCCATCATGTCTAACACGATGTCTGCCTCTCAACCGCTTCTGTCACTGAAATGATTTCTGAAAAAAGGACAGTGACATGTTTTGAGAACACCATGCTTATTACTCAAATCAGAATAATCGTAGCTCACCAAATGAATGTTGCCTGCATCCTCAACTCTTACGTAAGCTTTTGATCCCCATCTTCCTAATCTTCAGAAGAGTGCCAAACTATATTTTGAAATACATTTTTCATACCCATCTCAACCCATTTCACTGAGCCCTGCATATATATCCCCTGCCAGATTCCCCATCTTTTGGATACACATACACACAGCTAACACTCCTTTTAGACTGCTCCCTCTGTGGTTCCTTATATACTGAGCAGATGATATTCACTTCTATTTTAGAGAAAAAATATGTTAGAAACTGTGAGACCTACAGTGATATTTCCTGTCCCCACATTTACCAATAATAGCATGTTTGTGTCTGCAGTAGGTAGAAAAATGGCTTCCAAGGGAAGTCTACCGCTTAATCCCCAGAAACTGTGAATATGCTAATTTATGTGGCAAAATGGATTTTGCAGATGAGATTAAGTTATGGAATATGAGATGGAGAGATTATCCTCGATTACCCAGGTGGGCCAAATCTAATCACATGGGTCCTTAAAAGTGGAGAA
>RJWJ010035783.1:0-16454 GCA_004363605.1 Indri indri
CTCTCTTGCCTGGGGCGAGTGCCATGGCGTCAGCCTAGCTCACAGCAACCTCAAACTCCTGGGCTCGAGCAATCCTACTGCCTCAGCCTCCCAGTAGCTGGGACTACAGGAATGTGCCACCATGCCCGGCTAATTTTTTCTATATATATTTTTAGCTGTCCAATTAATTTCTTTCTATTTTTGGTAGAGATGGGGTCTCGCTCTTACTCAGGCTGGTCTCGAACTCCTGAGCTCAGAACGATCCGCCCGCCTCGGCCTCCCAGAGTGCTAGGATTACAGGTGTGAGCCACCGCGCCCGGCCTTGGATGTGGTTTTTTCACGGGGGCTCTAAGGACCCTGGAGTGGTGGTCTCATCTGGGCTGGCCAGACCTCTGAGAGCTGAGGGGCTGCCAAACCCCTGCCTCGTCATCATCCTTCTGGGCTGAGCTTCAGGATCAGCCTTCTGATCCCCAGCTCTTTCAGGGGATACCCGTATGGCAGCCACAACTTTTAGTCAAGGACCCAAGACTGCCTGCTTTGGCCTAGTGAGCTAAATTCTCATTTCACTGACTTCCTGTATTTTTTATTTTAATCTCTCTCATTTGGTCTTGCATTCTAGATCTGGCTGTAGGTCTGGCTCAAGAAGTGACAAGTTGCTGCCTTCTTGCTATTTCAGGAAGTTTGTGCGACAGTTGTAGCAGCTGCTGCTGCTGGACTCCGAACACATTCCAGCAAATTGCCAGCTGTGCAATCCTTCAGAGTGAAGCGGGCTGTATCAGTCTGCCTGGCTGCATCCCTGACTCTCAGAACCATGAGCAGAGAGTGTGGCTGGGATCATTTGCTCATTAACATTGATTATGGCAATTGCTGTCCCCAGGGAGAGAGCACCTCATGGCATATTAATAGCTGAGCAGGGCGGTGACAACTCCTTTTTTCCAGGGGCTGCTTTTGATGGAACAAGCTTTTATATATTTTTGTTTAGATGTGTGAGGCCCTCAAATTTCTTACCTGGGCTTACCCTGGTTTAAGGAAATCCAGAAAAGAAATTGTCCAAATAAATCAGGGAGATTGTTCACATTCAGAAGTGTTCTTTCCTCTGCAAAAGGTTTCTTCACTGGGTTCTCTGAATTGCCAGGCCTTCTGGTGCAGTTGGGAGTTTGTTTACAGAACGGGACGTGACTGAGGGGAAGGCAGGCGGTTGGGTGCTGCCTGGATCTTCCAGCCCCTCCCAGATGGAGTCACGGGGGCCTCCAGCTGTGGGCTGGACTCCGGCCAGAGCCTGAAGCTGTCCTGACCAGCAGCCCCAGCTCACCCTGTCCTCTAGGCACTGGGTGCTGGCCCATGACTCCTCCTGCCATCCTTTGTCAATTCACCCACTCGGTCATCCCTTTCTTGGCCCCCGTGTCTGCCAAGCACCTGCTAGGTACTGGGGCCACACAGGTGAGTCATGCTCACGAGCACCTGGGAGAAGTGACATCAAGTATGCTGCCTGCTTGGGGAGCCCAGGACAGGGGGTGCTCACCCAGCTGAGAGGGGCGAGGAGCCCAAGGACACCCCAGGGAAGGGAGTGTCATTTCTGCTGAGACTGGAGAGAGGAGCAGGTAGCGGGGTGAAGATGTGAGGAGAGAGGGGACAGCAGGGGCAAAGTCCAGAAGAGACCAAAGCACGGGGGTGGGGTCTTCACCATCGTTACCCCACTGAGTCTTCATAACAACCCTGTGGGGTAGGGATTACTGCTGTCATCATCCCCATTTTACAAATGGGGAAGTGGAGGCACAGGGCGGCCAGTTAACCTGCCCAAGATCACGTATCTAGTGCGTAGCCGAGCCATGACTGGAATCCAGGGCACCTGGCTCCTGAGTGCAATCACCACGCTGAGCCGCAGCCGAATAAGGGAGGAGGGTTTTAGGTGACAAAGCAATGTGAAGGGCAGACTTGCATTTTCCACAGTTGCCCCCTCAAAAAAAGGGGGGCCAGCAGGTAGCACAGCCAGTCTCCCCAGCATGGCCTGGCTTGTTCCAGTGCCATGCACGGCGTGGCTGAGCCGGTTACGGCACAGGAGCTGGAGAGATAGAGGGGACTCCTCCTCTGGACTGCAGCTGCCTAGCTCTTCCGGGCGCTCGCCTTCCCATGATTCATCCAGAGCCACCTTCGTGGGGTTCAGCCCCGTCCAAACGCAACTCCAGCACAGGGAGGAGCAGCTGGGGCTTCCTCCCCTTTCCGGAGGCCTCTCCACTGGGGCAGCAGGAGGGGTGGAAATGCAGACTGTCACATCTCGGTGGCTCTCCCGTCTTCCCATAGAGGCTCCTTTCGCCCTGCAGCCTTCTGAGGCCTGAAACCTCGGCAGTCGCTGCAGCCCACACTCCGTCTCCCTTCTTCCAACTCCCATGGCGCTTTCTGCGAGAGGCACACAGTCACCTCCTGTGTGCATTGTTCTCCAGCTGTGTTTTGTTCATTCATCCATTCAACTATCCCAAATTGTCTGGGCATGAGTCATAACTGGGGAGATGGTTACGTGCCAAAACTTAAAAAAAAAAATCCCAACATTCTGGATGTTAAAAAAAAAAAAGGTAGGTATGTGTCTGACTTCTTCAACAAAAAAACATGAGAACACAATGAAGATTTTTTTGTGATGATTAAGGCTCATGGCTGTGTACCTAGGTTCTGCCTGAAACATACAGGCTGAGTGTCCCCACACAATTGGCTCTGGCCTCTTCAGCTTTTTCATTAGCTCTGTGTGGGTTTGTTGTCTCTGCCCTGTCAATTGATTGCCTTGCATAGACCGTAGAAGTGGACTGGATCCCACGGCAGCCCAGGGAGCAGGCCTGGGCTGGCCCCCCAAACCCTGGCTCTCCTCTGCTCAGAGTCCTCTGCCAAGGGACCCTCAGGAGTCCTTCTGCTCCCGCCCTTCTAAGTAGCACTTCTGGGCCAATGTGGGCTGGGAAACCAGGTGACTGAGCACTTCAGAACGGAAAAGAAAGGGGACATTCCCTACTCTCAGTGACCTCCAGGTTAGGCTCCCACCTTTGTCCTTTCGGTCAAGCTTCTTGTAGGCACAGACTGTCTTTTTTTTTTTTTTTTTTTTTTGAGACAGGGTCTCACTCTCTTGCCCGGGCGAGAGTGCCGTGGCGTCAGTCTAGCTCACAGCAACTTCAGACTCCTGGGCTCAAGCGATTCTCCTGCCTCAGCCTCCCCAGTAGCTGGGACTATAGGCACGTGCCACCATGCCTGGCTAATTTTTTCTATTTTTAATTGTTTGGCTAATTTCTTTCTACTTTTAGTAGAGATGGGGTCTCACTCTTGCTCAGGCTGGTCTCGAACTCTTGAGCTCAAGCAATCCTCCCACCTCAGCCTCCCAGAGTGCTAGGATTACAGGTGTGAGCCACCGTGCCCGGCCCAGACTGTGTCTTAATCATTCTGGAAACCCCAGCCCTGAGGACAGTGTCTGGCGCATGGTGGACCTTAAATATCTTATTGAGTGAATTAACAGGAAATCTGAGTTAGGGCTTGGGGACCTTCTGTGCCAGCTTCAAGATTCCACGTGTGCTCTTCAGATACAATCCTGTCTTTATGGAATATCTGCTGAGGACACGGCTGTGCTCTGTGTGCTTTACATTTGTGGGTTCACTACTATTCTAGTGACTCTGTACATGGTTGGGCACGTAGTAAGCACATCGTGCCAACAGCCAATGTAACTGGAAATGTGTCCCCTTGATGGCCTGAATCCACTCTCAGAATAAACCTTCACAGGACGGAGATAAGATGTAACTTTGCCCACTGGGAGGTCACAGCCTGACAGTGGAGGTGGGAGAGGAGGGGAGAGAAACATGTCAACAATGAAAGGGAACAGGCCAGGGACACGGAGGCATTGCTCTCACTGCAGATATGTTGAGTGTAAAAACAGAGCCTTCCATATGAAAATAAAGTCAGCCGCTGACTCACCAATAGATATATACTTAGCCACCTACCAGCCTCAAATAACTAAACATTGTTCCCCGGCCAGCGAACATTGGAGCCTCTATCTTCCATTGCAAGGAGCACAGAGTCTTGTTTGTTGCAATCAGACAGACCTGTTTTTGAATCTTAACTCTAGAGCTTACCAATTTGGATAGGTAATTTAACCTCTCTGAGCATCTGTTTAATCAGCCACACAGCAGGGATTACGTACCTAACTTTACCAAGCTGCTGGGAGCTCACTAGGGATACAAGATCAAAAAAGAAAATCCTCAACCTCCAAAAGCCCATGGTCTGGCAAGGGAGACAGGAGAGACTGGTATGTCACGGACACGCATTTAAAGCTATTAAAAGACATCCATATCATTTGCTGAGGAAAGAAAAAGTATTGAATACTTTCAGTATTGACTGAATATTTCAGTATTGACTGAATGTATTAGGGTTTTCCAAAGAAATGGAATGAACAGAATATGTGTGTGTGTGTGTGTGTGTGTGTGTGTGTGTGTGTGTGTGCGCGTGCGCGCATGGAGAGAGAGAGAGAGAGAGAATGAGAGAGAGAGAGGAGGATTTGGCTCACGCAGTCATGGAGGCTGGCAAGTCTGAAATCTGCAGGCCAGCAGGCCAAAGACCCAGGGGAGCTCATGTTCCATTCCGAGTCTGAAGGCTGTCTGCTGCAGAACCAGGAAGAATCGATGTTGCAGATGAAGTCTGAAGGCAGTCTGCTGGAGAATTTTCTCTTGCTCAAAGGAGGCTGGTCTGTTTGCTCTATTCAGGCCTTTGACTGACTGGGTAAGGCCCACCCACCTGAGGGAGGGCAACCTGCTTACTCCAAGCCCACTGATTGAAATGTTAATCTCATCCAAAAATGCCCTCACACAAACACCCAGAATAACGTTTGATCAAATATCTGGGCACCGTGACCCAGCCAAGTTGACACATAAAATTAACCATTGCCCTGAACGAAGTGAGTCAAGTTCCAAAGCCAGGGAATGTGCAGAGACTTGCTGACCAGCTTTCTTGATTTCCTCACCTGTCCTGACTCTGCAGGATGTCATTCGGCACCTCCAGGTGGGGTGCGGGCAACTCTTTAAGTGCCCACTGCACAGAAGCACGGATAATACTTACGTGGGAAATTGGGGTGGAAAGTCCCACTCAAGTGTTTGTCAGTAGAATTGCTGCCATGTGGGAGGAGAGGAAGAACTTTCTCTCTGATGATCCAGTGCCCTGGGCAAATAAACCACTGCAACAACTTATGAGTAAACTCGACCAGGAGGACTCATTCATTCTGAAATGCACACTGAATACAGCCCTTTTGCAGACCATTAACTCCACTAATTACAACAATGATTCAAGAGATAAGCATTCACTAACATTTTATAAGGCTCTAAGGCTCCTGGCAGCAAGACAGGATGCCCCTTCCCCCATGCTTCACCCCCAAGCAGAGGTAAAAAAGGGGAAAAAAACCTGCTACTTATTGAACACTTGCTATACGCTCAGCACGTTCCTACGTGTTAGCTCATTTAATCTCCACAACAGCTCTTTGAGGTAGGGATTATTTTTACAGGTTACAGGTACAGGAAACTGAGGTTCAGAGAGGATCAGAGTATTCAAGGTAAAATCACAAATCAATAGCAAGGCTGCAACTTAGCATCTTCTGGCTCCAAGTTCAGTGTGTTCCATCTTGCTCCAGCAGCTTCTTCATACCTGGTAATCTAGAAAAAATTACAACTTTAAATAAATAAGGTAATGACTTCTCAATACTGTCTTTGCCAGCTGTCTGCTCCCTGGAGTTCTTCCCAGCATGTTGGATATGATACCTATCAGGTTTCATATTTACTAGGATGCAACCCCCAAAGGACAGACTAGTCTGATCCCTCCTAGAATTCCTATAGCACCTAGCAGAGATCTGGGGAGACTTGCTGGGGCAGCCATAGCAGTAGGTAAAGGATGGGCTTTGGCACCCAGACTGCAGGAGTGTATATCCAGGCTCTGCTGCTAACTAGCTGTGTGACCCTATATGTAATACTTGACTGCCCCATGCCTCAATTTTCTTGTCTGTGAAATGGACATGATGATCATAATAGTACCTACTTTGAGGTTGGTGTTAACCAGATTGAATGAATTCATCCTTGCAAAAAACAGTGCTTGACACATATAATCACTCAATAAATGTTAGTTTTTTCTGTGTCTAGGGACTTCAAGTTCCCAGAGTCTTATTTTCCTCTGACCTGAGTTCTTTCAGGCACAGAAGTCTTTAGGTGTGCAGAGGGTCCCTCTGGACCTTCACAAAATGCAATTTCATAATGCATTGTTTGTTCAAAGCAGTTTTCACCCATGATGCCAGATGACCATAACCATATGAGTTATGTTCAATAATAAATATTATGTTCAATAAATATTTGGTTGAATGAAAGCAGAAATTTTAGAGACTGAGGTATAGAAAGCAGCAAAAACCTGCCCAAGTTCACCAGGCGAGATGGCAGCACAGCCCAGAGTTTCTGACAAAGAATTTAGTGTGCTTGCCCCTTCTGGATAGACCATCTCTCCCTACCACAGAGGTTCAATCCCCTGACCATCTCCTCTCAAGGGTCTCTCAATCTCCCATCCACCTCCTCTGTTTTCTCCCCTGGCTTGGGCCATCTCTAATTTTGGTAAGCTTGAAATCCACTGGTCATACAGAAAGTGTTTTATCTGACCTTCCACATGCAAATTCTTTCCACTGGGATTTCTTGGTGCCGGGCTCCACCCCAGCCCACATGGCCATAAACACTCGTGTGTTTACAGCCTGGCCCCAGGGGTTCCAGAAATAACAGCAGGGCCCTCCATTAGAACTCTGGAACATAGTAAGGCGTTTCTGCGTTAAGACACAGGCCCCTTCCAATCCAGGCCTCTCCTGTCTGTCAAAGCACAAAGCAACCTTTACAAGTCAGGACAGGAAGGGCACCTGGAGGGAGTCTTGTTTTCTGGAAATTCTGCACCTTCTCCCCCCAATGTGTTTGCCCTCTCAGATCTTCCATTCTAGAGATTCTCCAGATCTGCTCCAGTCTCTGCTTAGAATTGGAAATTCTTTCTTGCCTGTGGCATTCTTTGCCTTTCTATTATGTGATCCATTCTCCTTTGGATGTGCTGGAATTGAGATCATAGCAGTGTGAGCCCAGATGGTAATTCTCATCCTAAAATGGCACAAAGGCCACTTCCCAGACCAGCAGGACAGCCACCTTACTTGGAGTTGGGAGACTGGGTTAGTGCCAGGAGAGCAGGGAGTGGTTTAAAGAAAAAGGGAAAAGCTAGGGATGACCCTGAATACAAGGCGTCTGGGGCAATCTTTCCTCACTTCCCGAGGCCAAAATCAGAAATTAACATCCAGGGAGAGAGCTTTAGCTTTTCAAGTGTCCTCTCAAAAATAATACCAGAAAACAAAAATCGTGTATACGTAAGACAAGGGCGTGAAAAATTATGTATTTAGGTGCGTAACCTGGAAAGAAATAATAAAAATTGCTTTTTTTGAGGGGGGTGTTATCAGATTTTGGGGGGACAGGAGTAGTTACGGGTGTTTTCCTCAAAATTGTGCTTAATGTCATTTCCCATTTTAAAGAAAATCACAATACCTGGCACTGCCACAGAGACTTGCCTGGATCTTCAAGTATCTACCTTTTGACAAGGAAATTTTTGGTTTTAGGTGCCCATCTGAGAACTTGAATTTATCCTGTAAAGGACATACCGAAGCCACTTTCTCCAGGAACTAATTCCTCTTTAATGGGGATGGAATTATTTCTAATTCGCAGCCCTAATCGCAACGTCGTTAAAGTCTGGGATTACTGTCTTGAGCTCCAAACCTTTGTCACGACTAGGAAGGTGGAGGAAAGAAAGGCGCCTGTGCAACAAAACAGTCGATTATGTCACCCCCAGAAGTCCAGCCTCAGCCAGGCCGACCAGAGCCGCAGCTGCAGGGGCCAGCAAGATGCAATGCACCATCTGCGGCGGCGGCTGCAGCAGGAGACTCGGCCACCGCCACGGAGGTCTTGCGCGCCTCGCGGTCTCGTGCCGCACCCAGAAGAGCTGGGGTGGCGGGGAGGATGAGGGGAGTTGGTAACAGCATCGCCATGGCAACAGTGACGTCCTTTTACCCTGGATCTAATTGGAGGAAACCCCGTGGCCGAAGCCGCAGCCTGCCGGCCAACCGAACTTTCCCAGGGCGACCCACCCTCCTAGCCTCCGCTTCCCCTCCCGCTCCACCCCTTTCGCCCCCTTCCGCGCGCTCTGTCTTCACTGGCCAACGGCGGGGCGGGGGGCGGGACTCTTGGGGGTAGCTCGGCGCGTCATTGGGCGGCGGCCGGCCCCTCGGCTCCGGGGTAGGCTGAGACGGGAGGGTCCTCGGCTAAAGCCAAAAGCAGATCAAAGTGGTGGGACTCGCGTCGCGGCCGCTGAGACGTGAAGGTGAGCGCCAGGGTCGGCCCGCGGGCCCCTCCGGCCGCGCTGGGCTTAGGGGCCGGGCGGAGGCGTAGCCCTCGGGTGCGATCGGCCGCCGACGCCTCTCTCTTCAGGGACGGCTCCGGCGGGAAGGTGCGGGGCCAACGGTCGCTTCCATCTTGGGCCGGCCGGGCGGGGGCGGCGGGAGCGGCCCTCGCTGGGGCTTCCCAGTGCGCCGGGCCTCCGCGCGGCCCCCGCCTCCTCGCGCCGCGGGGTCCTCGGCCGCTCTGGGCGACGGGCAGGGGCGGGGGCGGGGGCGAGGGAAATTCAACCGGGCCGCGTGTGCGGGAGACAAAAGCGGGCGGCGGGCCGCATTGTCTGACGGCGCTCCCCTCCCTCCTTTTTGTTCTCGCCTGCGCCGCCCCGCCCCTCGGCAGCTCTCGAGGAGGACTCCTCCCGATCCGGGTCGGCGCTCGCCTCGCTCTCCTTGTCCTCGGCCCCGGCCCCGCGCCGCCTGCCCGCCATGGAGAAGACGGAGCTGATCCAGAAGGCCAAGCTGGCCGAGCAGGCCGAGCGCTACGACGACATGGCCACCTGCATGAAGGCGGTGACCGAGCAGGGCGCCGAGCTGTCCAACGAGGAACGCAACCTGCTCTCGGTGGCCTACAAGAACGTGGTCGGGGGCCGCAGGTCCGCCTGGAGGGTCATCTCTAGCATCGAGCAGAAGACCGACACCTCCGACAAGAAGTTGCAGCTGATTAAGGACTATCGGGAGAAAGTGGAATCTGAGCTGAGGTCCATCTGCACCACGGTCCTGGTGAGTCCGCGCTGGCCTCGGTGGGGGGAGAAGGGGCGGCCGGAGCGGAGGGCTTTTGTGTGATGCCTTTGACTGAGAATTTCGTGGGCTCGGAAAGAAACGTGAGCCAGGGCTTGCCAGATTGTCTGCTGATGTGGAGGGTTTGAGAAAGTGAGCCCTGGCTCTGGCTTCCTTCAGTATGTTACTTCAGTTCTTGAGACTCAAGCCGTTTTTCCAAGGGTGAGTAAATCTTTCTTTCCCAGATACTGGGTTGCTGCCACACAATGTAACTTTGAAACATCCAAGTAGGTTTGTACAAGACTGAAAATCGTTTTTAAGCTTCTTGTGCTGGGAGACTGCATACAGAGATCTGTGAAGCCTTTAAATGTGTTCGTAGGGTTCAAGCTGTTGAAAGAGGTACAGGCATCTTTTCGATAGAGACAACTGTAGTAGGTTTTCCTCTCAAAGCTGGTAATGAAAATTTACTTGGAAAATCTGAACAAATGCTTCATTTTTCAAGAAGAGTATCTGTTGAGCTTTCCTTGTTAAAAAGAGGAGAGGAGGGGAGGTTGGTAAACGTGAAAAGGGCGCAGCCAAATGACCTGGTCAATTTCAATACTTAATAACATTTCCTTGCTATTGCATGGCTAAACTTAAGGTGTAATGCGTTGAAGTGAATTCATTTCTGGTGTGGAGTAGACAAGGCAAGCTTTCCAGGTTTTGAACTGTCCAGTCTTAGCAAGGGCGACTGTTGGGTGGGGTAGGTGGCTGTGTGATTCATCCTTATTAATGAGAGAGAACATTTTTAGCTTTGTCATTGCATGGATCTTTTGATTAGTAAGATGAGTTTTAAAATTTTAAATACCAGCATTGTATTCTGGAGTGTTTTTAAATGTTTTAATGCTGCAAAGAGTTGTTTCTACAAATAAAATGGGAAATATCTGATAGTTTCCTTTCTGTAAGTGCCACTTTCACAAGAGGACTACTAATTATTAACGTATTTGTTCCACATTCTATTTTAGGTGGGCTTTGAAAGGCAAGCATGCTAGAGGTGATTTTTCAAAAGGGAATAGAAAGGAAAAAATTCCTCTTTCCTCCCAGCCTCCTTCTTTCATCCCATCAGAATGGTGGGGCAGGAAATATGTTTTCTCCCTGTGTTAAAAAAAAAAACAAAACTTCTTTGACTTCCCTGTTTTTCTAATATAGTGGCAGATCTCAAGAAAATCATGGCTGGTGGAGATAGCTGGTGAAGGGGCAGAGGGTGTATACTACAGGGGAGAAAACTTTTACTGGGATTATCTACTTTATAAATGCGAGACTTTGTATTCATCTGTGTGGTCTTCTTAGGTTCCAGTCCCTTCATGGAATAGAGGAGGCACTTATAGAATCCTTCGGAACCTAATTGCTTGTATTAAAAAAAATTGCCAACTTGAAAGTGATGGTAGACTCGATAGCATATGGTAGTGGCTATTGACAACATTATCTACTATAAGATTCGTGAGGTTTTCTATGTATGTATTTCTTTTATGTGCTCTCAGCATGTTTCAGTCTTTTTCTGTTCAGTTGTTACTTTTACTAGTTTGTTAGTTAGCTTAGGCAGCAATTCAGAATTACCACAAGATTTTTCCTGTTCTCTAGCAAATTAACTCTGAGCCAAGGGAGTATTTGTTTTATTTTGTGGCTTTTATAAGTTTTGGTTTTTAGGATGGCTTAAGGAGCGGAAGAGAGTTTTGCTTAGTTGATATGTGGCTTGAGATAGAAACCAGGTATATTAAAGTAGAACTTTCATACAGATGATTTCAATAGGAGAGAACCCCTGAAATTAGGATGGTCTTGTTTTTTTATACCAAGAGGAAATAGAAGAATTTAGCTTCATTAATCTGAGATACCAAGGCATAAATAAAACATGTTATTAGTAAAATGAGTTGAGAGACTAACTATGGCTTGGTGGCCAACCTATAAAAAAATAAACTAGGAAAGCACATCTTCAAGTTGGCAACTTATTTGAGAGCTTGCTGTGTGCAAGGAGTACTAAGCGGTATGGGGAAGAAGAAAGCTGAGAACTGTAGATTTTATCCTCCAGTAAGTTATAATATACAGTGCGTATGAGAAATATGCAAACATAAATAATACAAGATGATTCCCACAAGATGGTTATGAACAAATCACTACATAGTTTGAAGGAAACAGAAACCTCTGGAAAGACTTCATGAAGATAGTGGCTTTGGGGATGAGTGTTAAGGGAGGAGTATGGGGGTTGTCAATATTCAAGGCAGAAGGAACATATAGGATAGGGCTTGTTCAGGGAAGAATGTGTCAGTGTGATTGAGGCAGAGTATGTGACAGCCATTGTAGGAGAAAAGCCTGGAAAGGAAGTTAGGAACCATCATTGATAAGAGAAGGTCAGCGTGAGGGGTTTTCCTCATTTGATTGGCACTGGGGAGACAGTGAGGATTGTTGGATGGTGTGCATGTCGCAGCATCACGGTTTGCTTGCTAACTGACCAGTCTGTAATGTGAACTGACAGGGAAGTGAGACTAGTGAACGAGAGTCTGGTAATTGATAAATTTGTAACTAATTGGGAGTCTATCAGAATATTGAGGAAAAAGTGAAACCTAGAATTTCTGAACATGCATGCTATAATGGGAGGAGTTTTCTTTTCCTTTTTTTTTTTTTGTGAACAGGAAGGAGAATTTGGTGTGGAGGAAGTGGGTGAGACTGACTTGGTTATATAGAAGGCTAGTAAAAATAACAGGAAGGACAGCCAAAATTATTCAAAATAGCCAAGATTCTTGGTCTCTTCTTTCCCCTTCATAGACTAGGTGGGATAAAATTATTGGAACCATTTATTCAAAATGAACATGGTAGACAACCATGTTGAATAATTACTGTATTGAGAGAGGTTATTGAACTGTGGAAGCAGAAAAAATGTTATAATCCAAATGAGCTCTCTAAAGAGCAAATGAGTTTGAGGGCCAAAATGGCCAAGACCAAACTCTTAATGGAAATCTGTGAGAAGTTAGAAGCTATATTACCAAGTTAGCTCTGTGACTCAGTGTCATTGTAAAACCAGAAAGTTGGATTGAACTTTCCAGGTTTCTTCCAATTTTGGTATCTTTGGGCTATAAAGTTATGTAGGTCCTAGCCATTCCACCTTTGCTCTGACTTCATTCCACATCTAAAACGAGTAGTTTTTAAAGTTCAGGTTGAAGAACATGTCAACAATACATGAAATACTGAAAAACTGGTGGCTTTAGTGAAATGACATTGGGAAGAAGAAGTGATGTGGGAGTAATAGTTGATCTTACTGAGTGTTAGGAAGAGCAAAGTTAAAGTGAAAAACTGGGCAGTAAATCGCATGTGTAAGATGTTTGGGAGTCATTAAGAACTTGGGTGTGAGGGAAGGGCAAATCAAAGAAACCAAAGGGACTTGGGAACAAAATCTATCATTTACAAAGTTGGTGACCTTGGAATAAGAACCAGACATTTAGTGTATACAAGATAACTTCTGTCTCAAACACCATGTTAGCCTCTCCAGTAGACTAATTTTATTAAATAATAGAATAATTTTGGTAGACTGCTTCAGTATAATGCATAAACAATTTCAGAAACTAAAGTCTATGTTATGATTTTTAAAAATAAGAATCACTTAAAATAGTATGTAGAGAATCTATGAAAGTTGTTCGTCATTGCAAAAGCTCTATAACTTTAATTTAGTAATATACTTGAATTTAGTTGTGTTCCAAATTAAATTAATCTCTTTTAATGAAAATGTGTCTCTTATACTGGTCATTATTTTTGAGTAAGACTGATAATGTTATTCTTGATAGTTAATGAATCTTAATATGACATTATCGACATAATGGAAAAAGTGTGGGCTCTGATTCCAGCAGTATGGAATGATTCATTGCTACATTACCTTATAGTTTCATGAGCAGCGGCAAGTTTTTTAATCAGCCTCTGTTTCTTCATCTGTAAATTGGTGATGATGGTGCCTGTCTTTATAGGCTTGTAGGTAGAATAATAGCTAATAATTGACAATTTATTGGACACTATTTATGGGACACTAAGCACTATTTTAAGCACTTTATATATGCCTGTTGTTCCTGTAAGTTACATTGATAGTATTTCTGTTCTAAAGTAGAGGGAACTGAGGCATAAAGAAGTTAGTAACATGCATAACGCAAGTAAGTGGTAGAGAAAGATTTGAACTCAAGCGGTGTGACTCCTAATGAAATGAAATGGAACACAGGCCCTAGATACACGGTAGCAGACTGAAGACCAAAGTGTGAATCTCTGTTTTGAGGAATTTATGCATTTTAATAAATACATTATATTTGCAACTTAGAGAAGGGAGATAGATCTGTGGTGGGCAAAACTCCGTGAATCTGTAATGTTGAAGCCTTCCTTATGTATAGGATATTACAATAAAATTTAAAAACTCCTGGCCGGCTATAATCCTAGCACTCTGTGAGGCTGAGGTGGGAGGATCGCTTGAGGTCAGCAGTTAAAGAGCAGTCTGAGCAAGAGCAAGACCCTGTCTCTACTAAAAATAGAAAAATTAGCCGGGAGTTTGAGGTTGCTGTGAGCTAGGCTGACACCATGGCACTCCAGCCTGGGCAACAGAGCGAGATTCTGTCTCAAAAAAAAAAAAAAAAAAAACCTCCTTAACTTTTGGGATTTTTGCTCTTGGATTTTAAGCTTCTTAAAGCCCAGAGTTTTGGGGGATTTTTGTTTGTTTGTTTTTGGAAGAGTGAAATGGAATGGAATATTGTTAGTGGTAAGGTTAGATCAAAGTTTCTCAACCAGGGTGATTTTACCTACTCCCCAGCCCCAAGGGAACTCTTGACAACATCTAGAGACATTTTTAGTTGTTAAAACTTGGGGGTGCTGCTAACTTCTATTGGGCAGAGGGCCTGAATGCTGCTAAGCATCATATAATGCGCAGGACATCCCCCACCCCCAAAACAAACAATTACCCACCCCCAAATGCCAATAATGCCAAGATTGAGAAACCTTGGGTTAGATCATAAATAAGATGAGCTGTATTAAATTGTACTGAATTGTATCATGCCTGTCTTTTGGATTCTTTATAACACGTTGGTGTCTTATCTGAACTCTATGTCTAGACATACCATTTTTTCCTTGTCACCATTGTGTGTATGCTATTTAACTCTATAGTTCACTTTACTGGAACTTAATCAGCAGGTCCTGTATTTTCAAAGTGGTACCTCATGGTTACTTCCAAAACCCTGAGATTGGCTTTTTTAAAAACAGTGTAGAGAAAAAAGACTGACTGAAATTAATATTGGAATCTATTAGGAAGATGCAGTCAAAATTGATGAGCAGTAAATATTCCCGTTCCTTCATAACTTCCATTAATAGCTTGGCAGTCGTTCAGACTTTTTTTTTTTTTTTGAGACGGGGTCTTGCTTTGTTGCCCAGGCTAGAGTCCAGTGGCATCATCATAGCTCACTGCAACCTGAAACTCCTGGGCTCAAGCAAATCTCCCGCCTCAGCCTCCCAAGTAACTGGGACCACAGGTGCAAACCATGAGGCCAGGCTAATTTTTCCATTTTTTGTAGAGACAGGGTCTTGCTCTTGCTTAGGCTGGTCTCCAACTCCTGAGCTCAAGCGATCCTCCTGCCTCAGCCTCCCAAAGTGCTTGGATTAAGGCGTGAGCCACTGTGCCTGGCCTGGTTCAGACTTTAAACCTGTATGTGTGTTTATTTGGATGTTCCATAATGCTACTGTTACTGTGTATTTAGGTTGTAAACAATTTTTCTCCATTATAACCAACATTGGAAAGAACATCCTGGTTGCATGCTTTGTACTAGGATTTACGTAACCTTAAGTTCTTGGAAGTGGAATTTACAAACCAAAAGATTTGAAATTTTTCCCCCTGATACCCCTCTGAAAAAATATGAATGTACACTGTCAGCAGTGGTTGAGAATGGTCATTTCCCCTTACCCTCTCCAGCACAGGGAGGTTTTTAAGGATAAAAATCTAGGGGACTGGAAGGATTAAAATGTTATCTCCTTGTTCAGTATTAGATGTAATGAGGACACTGTCTTGGTTCTCACAAAGGGCTAGTTTATCAGAACTAATTATTTAAAAGTCTCACACACAGTTTCAATTATGAGGTGATACCATAGCGTGGGATTCGTTAATTCAAGAGATGAGAGTTGGGAAATCTCCTTGACCATATTGATATTCCTCTATGATATTTACCATTAAGACCAATTTCTGTATTTTACATTAATTCTTTCAAAACGATGACAAAATGTCTTTGAATTTATACCATTGTCTTTCTGGATATCAAGGAGGGTGGTAGAGAGGCATTTAAAAGATGTGAAGAAAAACTGTAGTTCATTTACTGCTACTCTTAATCCATAGGTAAATCGATGATGAATGTTTCTTTCAAGATAAATAACTGCCAGATTAGAAAGCATCGTTTGTATATTGAGTACTTAATGACAAAATGATGGTGATCTAGGACTTCAGAATAATTGGGAGGAATAGATAGGAAACAAGTGTCTATGAATTAATATAGTTGCAGCTGGCTTTAATGGGAATTCATTAGTCTCCTATGTATGTTTAAAATTCTCCATAATAAAAAAAGGGGTTTTCCCCCTAAAAATTCCACTCCCAGGTATTTACAGAAGAGGAATGAATGCATAGTTTCAAAAAAAGACCTGTATGAGAATGTTCATAGCAGCTTTATTCTAAGATCAGAAAACCGGAACTAATCCATTAACAGGAAAATGGGTGAACACCGTGGTATGTTCGTAAATGGAATACTACTCAACAATAAAAAGGAATGGACTACTGATGCGCTACAATGTGGATAAATTTCAAAAACATGCTAGGAGAAAGAAACTGTATAAAAAGTATGTGGTTCCATTTATGTTAAGTTCTGGAATAAGCAAAACTGGTTTATAGTGGAAAAAATCAAAAGGGTAGTGTCCTCTGAGGATAAAGGCAGGAATTGACTAGAGGTGGGCAGGGGGAACTTTTGAGATGTTCTTTATGTTGATAAGGGTTTGAGTAACACTGGTATATGCATTTGTCAAAATTTAGCAAATATACATGTAAGATTTATACATTTCATTATACATAAATTTTGATTCAAGGCCGGGCGCGGTGGCTCACGCCTGTAATCCTAGCACTCTGGGAGGCCGAGGCGGGCGGATCGTTCTGAGCTCAGGAGTTCAAGACCAGCCTGAGCAAGAGCGAGACCCCGTCTCTACCAAAAATAGAAAGAAAATTAATTGGACAGCTAAAAATATATATAGAAAAAATTAGCCGGGCATG
>RJWJ010035784.1:0-16452 GCA_004363605.1 Indri indri
ATAGAAAAAAATTAGCCGGGCATGGTGGCGCATGCCTGTAGTCCCAGCTACTCGGGAGGCTGAGACAGTAGGATTGCTCAAGCCCAGGAGTTTGAGGTTGCTGTGAGCTAGGCTGACGCCATGGCACTCGCCCCAGGCAAGAGAGTGAGACTCTGTCTCAAAAAAAAAAAAAAAAAAAGACAACAGGCTGGGTGCAGTGGCTCACGCCTGTAATCCCAGCACTTTGGGAGGCCAAGGCAGAAGGATTACTTGAAGTCTTGAAGTTAGGAGTTCGAGACCAGCCTGAACAAGAACAAGACCCCATCTCTACTAAAAACAGGAAAAATAAGCCAGCCAGGCATGGTGGTGCTATAGTCCCAGCTACTCAGGGGATGAAGTAGGAGGATGGCTTAAACCCAGAAGTTTGAGGCTATCATGAGCCAGGCTGACATCACAGCACTCTAGCCTGGGAAACAGAGCAAAACTCAGTCTCGAAAAGAAGGGAAGAAAAAAACCTCACTGGTCATACTTGCTGCTTTTTAGTCATACTTGCATCCTGACCAATCAGCCAAAAGCCTACTTTTCATAAAACATATACTTAGCCTTGCTAAAGCAAGACCTCAAAAAATTTGGTTACCAACTCATAACTGTCCCTCTCCACGGAAATCTTTAGTAAAAGGCGAAAGATTTGTTCGTTTTGAAGAGAAACCAGAGTATATTTGTAGTTGTTGTGCCTGGCTTCGCACATATTGGCTGGTCCCCCAACACTTGCGGTGCCTGTGGACCTACCAACAAAAGCTTTTCTTGCACTGTAGAGAATTGTCCCAAACATGATCTTACTGGGTAAAATCTCCTGATGAGGAAATGAAAGGTTAGTTGTCATTATTCAAACAGATAATCCTGGCAATAGTTCTGGTGTCCACATTGCATTCTGGGATGCAAATGAGCTAAGCAGAGGACCAAGAATTTTCCCTAAATCCTGTCTCCCCTGGGATTAAATAGAGAGAGACATGCACTTGATTCCTGAGCTGGGGAGAGCACATGTCCCGTCTTCCATGTAGCAAGCACGTGTTCAGAGCAGCATGTACCCTAGTATACCACTGCCTTACCACCTCCTCCTGCCCCTTCTCGCTCTGCCTCCATATGGCTCCTTCCTCTTTACAAAAATACGTAGCCCTCCCCTATCTTCCCAGGTGCTCCCACAGCCCCTCTTCTGACTTCTTTCATAGCGTTTGTCACAATATTGTTGCTGCCCAACCAGGTCATTTGCCTGCTGCCCAAGAGGAAGCCAATACGCGGAGTCAGCAGGGTTTACGGCAGAGAAAGAGAAAGAGTTTATTCTGTGTAGTGCTAAGTGGGGAGACAGGAGAAATTTCTCACATCTGCCTCCCCAAGAATTTGGGAGACGGGGTTTTTAAAGACAGTTTGGCGTAGGCAATTGAATCTGTTAATTGGCTGGGTTTGGAGTAGAACCATAGGATTGTAGAAATTGTCTTCTTTGCTGACCAGGTTCTTGGGTGAGGGGGGTCACAAGACCAGTTGACTTAGTTCCTCAGTATGGGCCACTGGTCTGGGTGGGTCAGGCATTCCACTGGAATGCCAGACCTGGAAGATATCTCAGAAACTACCCCTCGGTTTCAAAAAGGTGATATTATCTATGGAGAAAGCTGAAAATCTTTTTGACCACCAGCTATGTGGCTTCAGAGTGGCAATTACAGAGAAGTAAATAGGGGGACAGTGGCTAGTTATTATCATTATTTTTAGCTAGGCCCTTACTGCAGTTCTTGCCTTGCACCCCTTTTTAATAATTTGTAAGAGTGGTTTCAATATTGTTGCTGCTTGGGAGGAAGAGGAGGAAAGAAAATACATATATATATATATATATATATATATATATATATTTTGTCACTGCCTATTAGTCATGCTCAGGGAAAGTTGGTTGAACCAATGAATTCCCCAACACCCAGTACAGCACCTTGCACGATAAGCACTCGAATGCCTGGAAAGGCTGAGTGAATGCTGGAATGAATGAATGACTAGAGACTATCTACAGAAAAGCCCTGCAGGAAATTCCCTCCATAAATTCCAGTCCCCTCCTCCTTCCTAACCAAATCTTTCCCTCCTTTGTTTCCTCCACTTCCTCACTGTGTACCTTAGGTAAAGGGCTTCACCCCTCTGTGCCTCATTTCCGCAAAGGTAAAATGGGAAAGCTAACCTCATTTGGTTATGGTGAGCCTCAGAGAGATACTTAGCACAGGGCCTCGGCCAAGAAGGGCTCCACACACTTAGTGAGAAAGAGCTTCTCTCAGCTGCCGCCTACCTGGCTTCCTCACTTCACACTTCCTGCCACACATCCTCCACCCACGTGCTCTGTCTCCCTCGCACCCCTCTTCTTTCTCCATTCTGTCTGCCATTATTTTATTTATTTAGAGACAGAGTCTGTTGCCAGGTCTAGAGTGCAGTGGCGACATCATAGCTCACTGTAGCCTCAAACTCCTGGCGATCTGCCGGCCCCGGGCCTCCCAAAGCCCTGGAATTACAGGAGTCAGCCACCGTGCTGGGCCCTGTCTCCCTTTAAAGACCCAGTCCTCTAGCACTGTGGGAGGCTGAGGCAGGAGGATCACTTGAGGTCAGGAGTTTGAGACCAGGCTGAGCAAGAGCGAGACCCCCATCTCTACTAAAAATAGAAAAAAGTAGCTGGGTGTGATGGTGTGAGCCTGTAGTCACAACTACTTGGGAGGCTGAGGCAGGAGAATTGCTTGAGCCCAGGAGTTTGAGGTTGCTGTGAGCTATGATGATGCCACGGCACTCTAGTCCGGGCAACAGAGTGAGACTCTGTCTAAATAAATAAATAGGTAGATAGATAGATAGATAGATACATAAATAAATTTTAAAAAATTTAAAAAAAGACTCAGTCCTTCCCTCTGCCATGAAACTTGGATTCCTTCAAGGGGAAGTATCAGCCTCCATCTCTGACATCTCTGGGCCATCTCGATGGGTGGGCTCACCATCCAACTCTTCCTCCTCCTCCCCCTGCCGCCCCCTCCTCCTCTTCAATGGAAGTGCCGCCTTCCCAGCTCCCCCTACGCCTGCACAGTGCTGGGCAGAAAAGATGCTGGGACAAGTCAGCGAAGAAGACAGGGTGAAGGAAAGTGACTTGGTTCAAGGGGCTCTTAGCTTCCCTGGAGGGGAAGGGGCCTCAGGCCTCTCCTGCGTCTCTGCCCTCCCCCCAGCCATCGAGCTGATCAAGGACCTGGTCAACTACAACGATGTGCGCCTGGCGCTGCTCAAGGGCCTGGTGGCGCTGCTGACACCGTCCCTCAAGGAGACCTCCAAACTGCAGGCCAAGATCCTCAGTGGTAGGGACCTGCTCACATGGGGCTGGCTGGGCAGAGGGAGGGGGTGGCTCCTGCCTCACTGCCGCTCCCCGCCCCCAGACTCCTCGGTTCTCCAGCTCACCGCCCACCTGCCTGTGTTCTTGCAGCAGGCTTCAGCCGCCAAGACCATCGGGTAAACGGGCAGCGGGTAGTGGGTGGCTGCGGCAGCCAGGCTTGGCACTGCCCGTGGGCCCCGGGAGCGGGAGAGTCCCCAGGCGCCGCCACAGACTGAACCCCCGGTGCAGGGTCCTGGCGCGCAGAGACTTGAGCATCGCGGAGGAGCTGCTGCACCTGCGCGTGGTGCACAGCCTGATGGCCACCATGGGCAACACGGACCACAGCAACAGCCAGCGGCTGGCCAGCCTCACGCTGGAGGTGCGCCGGCCGCGGCCCGGCGGGCAGCAGGGCGGGGGTGGGGTGGCAGGCACAGTCACACAGCCCCTCCCTCCCTCCGCAGTACTTCGTGCAGATGTTCCCCCTGGTGGAGGAGCACGTGCGCAGGTCCATGGGGGAGGAACTCTACCAGGTCTTCCTTGTAAGTGCCCCTTCCCCAGCCCGCCGCAAAAGCAGCTGTTGGCTCAGACACTATGGTGGCCGTCCGCATCAGGGTCCCTGCCCTGGTGCACACCACACGCCCAAAATGGGCCTGGCCACCAGCTACAGGAGGGACTGCCCTGGCCTGGGCTCCTCACTCTCTGTCTTCCTCTTCCCTTTCCTGTCCTTTCGGTTGGCTGGGAGCCTACCCGCTCCCCACCCTCCCACTCCCAAATCCCCAACATTCCTCTGTCCACACCCAACTCCAAGTCCAGACCGCCCTGACACCCCAGCCCCGTCTCCCTTGCTCCTGTCCTCAGAGCAACCCTGAGGACTTGTACATGAAAATAGACAGCATTCAGGCAGACATCTTGGTGGCCAACAAAGTCGACCTTAGCAAAGGTGAGTGAGGAAGGAGGGGAGCTGGGGCGCAGACACAGACAGCTCCCGGCTCATGCTCGCTGTTCCTGCCCACAGCACTCTACCTCTATAGCAGAAGCTGCAGCGATGTGAGCTTTCCCTTTGGCCCTCAGAGTGCGGATGAGACGGCCTACGTCACACACTACCAGGAGGATGTGGAATCCAAGGAGTAACAGTCCCTGAGGCAAACCAGGAAGGCCAAGGCTGTGTGGCAGGGAAGCCTGGCAGAAGGAAGGAGCTTAGGGTTGGATCGGGCGACTCCACTTGGCCCTAGGTGGGAGGCTGGGGGTTAGGCTTTCCGGTGGAGAAGGGAGAGCTGCTGGCTCAATAAACAGTCTTGATAGCTATCTGTTCTTTGTGTGTGTGGAGGGGAAAGGGAGATCAATGAGAGCTATATGATAGATTGGGGTGCCTGTGCTCACCAAATTAAAAAGCAAGTCCAAGCCAGGCATGGTGGTGCATGCCTGTAGTCCCAGCTATTCTGGAGGCTGGGGCCGAGGATCGCTTGGGCCCAGGAATTCGAGGTCAACCTGGGCAACACAATGAGACCCCTTCTCAAAAAAATAAAAACAAAAACACAGGTCCAGAGGAAAGGGTCACCAATACCCTGGAAGGTTCAAGGGCCTCACCTCAGTTTCCTGATGGCCCCTGTACTCTCTCCTCCAGAACACCAAGCCCACCTGGTTTTTCTCCTGCCTCTCTGGTTGCTTCCTCTCATTCACTTTTGCTGATCTCTTCTCTTCAATCCAAGCTCTTTCAAGTTGCAGTGAAGGCAGAATTCTGACTTTGAGCCTCTTTTCCATGTACTTTTACTCCCTGGTGAACTCATCCTATCTCAGAGCTTTAAATACCACTTATACGCCAATGACTCCTACATTTCTATTTCCAGCTAAACATTTCCACCTCACTTTGTCTAAACCTGAACTCCTAATCCTGTGCCACCTTCCCCAATTCACCTGATAGCAACTCATCCTTCCTGTAACTCAAAACAAAATAGTGGAGTGCTCCTTGATGTGTCCCTTTAACATCCATGGCTATTCTGTCTGCTGACCCTGCCTTCCACACACATCCAGAATCCAACCTTCCCTCACTACCTGCATTGCTAGAACCCTGGGCTGAGCCACCATCATCTTTCCCCCATGTTACTCTTTCCCCTTTCTTTTCAATACAGCAGCCAGTGTGGTCCTTTTAAACTTCAGATTCTGTCACTCTGCTCAAATCCTTCAGGGCTCCCCATTTCACTGAGTAAAGCTGAAGCCCTTGCTATGGCCTACACAGCGCTAGGCGGTCTGGTCTCCCATTACCCCTCTGAACTCTTCTGCTTCTCTCTCTCCTTCACACTGGCCTCCCTTGCTGGCTCTTGAAATTGACAAACAAGCTGTTGCCTTAGAGCTTTTGTACTGGCTGTTCATTCAGCCTGGAGCCTCACTCCACATATCTATGGACATGGCTAACTCTCTCATCTCCCTTCAACCCTCTGCACAAACTTCACCTTCTCAATGGGAGCTAACATAGTGCATTGGAGTGCAGTGGCGCTAACATAGCTCACTCACTGCAACCTCAACCTCTCCAGCTTGAGATCCTCCGGCCTCAGCCTCCCGAGTAGCTGGGACTACAGGCATGCGCCACCATGCCCTGCTAATATTTTATTATTTTTGGTAGAGACGGAAGTCTCCCTGTGTTGCCCAGGCTGGTCTCAAACTCCTGGCCTCAAGTGATCCTCCTGCCTCCGCCTCCCAAAGTGCTGGGATTACAGGTGTGAGCCACCATATCCAGCCAAGGGCCACTCTTTTAAATTGCAATGCGCACTACCTCTCTCTATACTCACCCTCCCCCCACTCTGCTATTTTTTCCATAGCATGACCTTATCTGTTACGTTTATTTATCGTCTGTCTCTCCACCTGACTGTAAGCTCCACTAGGGCAGGGATATTTATTTTTCTTTTTTTTTCTTTTTTTTGCCCTCCCCTCCCCGGGATATTTCTTTTATTTACTGATACATTCCCAAACCCTTAGGACAATGCCTGGCAAGCATGAGTCAGTGACGGAGGTATTGTAAGGGAATTGTCCCTCCAAGTCAGAGGAAATAAGTGGCAGTAATTCTCCAGACAGCCACAAGAGGGCATCACCAGCCCTGATATTGTTGGCTTAAGGCAGCTCAGCTTTCCCAAACTGAATTTGAGCCTCAGCTTTCCTCTATTTGGACCTAGCAATGAGAGAAAAACTAACAAAATATAGTTACGTTTTCCATAATGCTAAATGGATTTCCTACAGTCCTCAAACCTGGATTTTAAAAAATAAAAAATAAAAATAGTAAATGGATTTTCTATTTTAGAGAGGTGTCCTTTATGCTGAGATCATTCTTACTGTTTTTAGTCTTGAAATGTCCTTTTTTCCCCCCAAAGCCTGATCTGGCGATTAAATGTCCTTTCTTTTGTATAATGATGGTAAAAAATAGTATCTCAGAATATTTTTGGAAATTTTAATAATTGGAAAATCCAAAAATTTGAAAACCACTGGTCTAAAGTGCTCATAGTTTAATAAAAACAACAGACTTTTTAGAAACTAAATCTTGGCCAGTCATGGTGGTTCACACCTATAATCCCAGCACTTTGGGAGGCTGAAGCAGGAGGATCACTTAACGCCAGGAGTTTGAGACTAGCCTGGGCAACAGAGCGAGATCCCATCTCTACTGAAAATGGAAATATTAACCGGGCGTGGTGGTGCATGCCCGTACTCCCACCTAATCCTGAGGCTGAGGCAGGAGGATCTCTTGAGCCAGGAGTTGGAGGTTGCAGTGAGCTGTGATCATGCCACTGCACTCCAGCCTGGGCAACCAAGTGAGAATCTGTCTCAAAAAAATAAATTAATAAAAACAAAGACTAAATCTTAAGTGCGACACAAATATCTAAAACGTATACAGTAGTCCCGCTTATCCACACTTTTGCTGATTTCCGTGATTTCAGTTACCTATGGTACAGTACAATAAGATATTTTGAGAAAAAGAGACCACATTCAGAAAACTTTTATTATAGTATATTGTTATAATCGTTGTATTATTAGTTATTGTTAATCTCTTACCATGCCTAATTTAGAAATTAAACTTTATCATCAGTATGTATGTATGGGAAAAAAACATAATATATATAGATTTCGGTACTATCCGAGGTTTCAGGCACCCACTGGGGGTATAGGAACATATCTGTTGCAGATAAATGAGGACTACTGTATAGTACATGGAATTTATTAATATATATTTATTTCCTCCATTTTTATTTTGAAAAATTCAGCTACAGAAAAGCTGAAATAATAGTATAATAATACCTATGTACCATACATTTTGACACATTTGCTTTCTCTCTCTCCCTCTCACTCTCTCTCTCTCTGTTTGCTGAGCTATTTGAAAGTTTCAGGTATCATAATCCAACCAAATGCTTACATTATATTTCTACAAAGAATAAAGACATTCTCCTACATAATTACAGCATTATTATTGTGGTAGTCTGGGTAATGGTCTCCAAATATGTCCACATCATAATCCCTGGAACCTGTGAATATGTTGCCTTACGTGGTAAAAGGAACGTTGCAGTTGTGATTAAGGATCTTGACGTGGGAAGATCATACTGGATTCTCTGGGTGGGCACAAGGTAATCACGGGATCCTTAGAAGAGGCAAGCAGGAGGACCCAGAGGTAGCAGTAGGAGATGACATAACAGAAGCGAGAGGGTTGGAGTGATGCCAGGAAGGGGCCATCAGCCAAACACTGTAGGTAGCTTCTAGAAGCTGAAAAGGCAAGAAACAGGTTCTTCTTCCTCCAGAAGGAACGCAGCCCTGCCAACACTTTGATTTTATACTTTTGACCACCAGAACTGGAGGAGAATAAATTCGTGTTGTTTTGAGCCACTACATTTGCGGTAATTTGTTACAACAGCAACAAGAAAACTAATATTATTAGTAATTCAATAATGTTATCTAAAATAGAGTACATATTAAAATTTCCCAAATTGTCCCAAAAATGTACCTTCTATTTTCTTCTCTTTTTCTTTTCTCTCTTTTTTTTTTTTTTTTTTTTTTGGTTGTTTAGCTTTAGGACCCAATTAAGGTTCATATATTGGTTGTCATGTACTGTATATAGTTATTTTTAAAGCTAACTTTATAACACTATATTCATCCACACAAAAATTTGAAATCACAGATAAACCTGATATTTTTTGTGTTTTATCTATCTCATCCGTGACATATTTCTTTTCCTTTGGTTGAACAGAAAATGTTGATTCACACAGTTTTAAACAGTTTGCTTTGCTGTCTCAGGGTAGCCTGATCTGGAGGTACAAAGGGGAGGAGGAAATGTGTTTCACAGCTGCATCAATAACAATAGCAAACAACAGACCCTATCCATTTAATAGGCAAGGTTTACCTTCAGAGAAGATGGAGCTAAATGACAAATACCTATCGTTAGACTTTGCCTTGTGGTGACTGTAACAGTTTCTGGCACTCTTGTGAGTATATTTAAACTTAGGCAACAGATTGGTTAGATACTTCACGTCATCTTGAGTTTTATCAAACCATTATAACCATCATCAAATGTCTTTCCCAACTTTCTTTTTTTTTTTTTCCAGAGACAGGGTCTGGCTCTGTCACCCAGGCTGGGAGTACAGTGGGGAGCTATCATAGCTCACTGCAACTTGAACTCCGGGGCTAAAGTGATCCTCCTGCCTCAGCCTCCTGAGTAGCTGGGACCACAGAAGTGCCACTAGGCCCGGCTAATGTGTTTTATTTTTTGTAGGGATGGCATCTGGCCATGTTGCCCTTGCTGGTCTCAAATTCCTGCCCTCAAGCAATCCTCCCTCCTTGGCCTCCCAAAGGGGTGGAATTACAGAATTATAGGCAGGGGCCACCCCACCCAGTCCTCAACTTTCCTATTTCTAATAAAAGATCCAGTTCTAGTTGTTCATTGTTTTTGTTTTTTTGAGACAGAGTCTTGCTCTGTCCCTCAGGCTAGAGTGCAGTGATGTCATCACAGATCACTGCAACCTCAAACTCGTCAGTTCAAGTGATTCTTCTGCCTCAGCCTCCCAAGTAGCTGACTACAGATGCCTGCCACTACACCCACCTAATTTTTTCTATTTTTTGTAGAGAAGGGGTCTCACTATTTATGGCTCAGGTTGATCTCGAACTCCTGGCCTCAAGCAATTCTCCTGCCTCAGCCTCCCACAGTGCTAGGATTGCAGGTGTGAGCCACCTCGCCCAGCCCTAGTTCTAGTTTTAAAGCTAAATTACTTTATCAAGAAAAAATATATATGTATTTATAATACATGTCATACAAAAACCAGCCAATCACACTTCAGTTTGTTTTTTTTTTCTAGTTTTTTAAAAAGCATCTGAGCACAGTGGCTCATGTCTATAATCCCAGTACTTTGGAAGGCCAAGGAGGGAGGATCATGTGAGACCAGGAGTTTGAGACCACCCTGGGCAACAGAGCGAGACCCCATCTGTACAAAATTTTAAAAATTAGCAGGGGGGAGGGATTGCACACCTGTAGTCCCAACTACTTGGAAAGCTGAGGCAGGAGGATTGCATGACACTGGAAGGTTGAGGTTGCAGTGAGCTGCGATGGTGCCACTAACTGCACTCCAGGCTGGGTGACAGAGTGAGACCCTCTCTCCAAAAAAAAAAAAAAAGCAGTCAAATTTACCTAAGTGCAACACTTAGAGCCAGTGCCCCAGAAAGGTGTCTGGGCCTTGCCTGGGTGTTCTCTGATACTTCCTTGAAAAACGTTCGTGAACAGACATGCCCCAGCTTGAACTTTAAAAAAGAGTTTTATTCTAGGCCTAAACACAAACAGGATATTCCATAGGCAGGAAACATTTGTTAGGCTATGTAGCAGGCGGCGTGCGAGGCACAGGATGCATTCAAGTTAATGCTCGGTGGTGTCCAACGTGTGAAGATTCTGTCCATAACAAATTTGAAGCCTTGGGGATGAAGTGTACGCCACCACCTCTGTGAAGGGACTTGCACTTCTCGGAACTGTGGTTGAGAGCGGTAAGGCTTCGCTGGGCGCCGCCCACTGGGTGCCCCTGGTAAGCTGTTCCTTCCTCCTCGGGCCTCCCGAGTGCGGACACTCGTCCCTTCTCCCTCCATTGGGGGTCAGCGTGGCAACTCAACAAGGACTTCCCACCGCCCCGCGAGAACAAGCTGTGCAATCCCAACACCTTAGACACGGAATGTTGTCTAGAGCTGTGGTCTCCAAACCCCTGACCGCAGACCGGTACCACTCCGTGGCCTGCTACGGACTGGGCCACAGAGCCCCGCCGCCCCCCGCTTCCCGTCTTCCTGGTCCCCCCCATTTTCGTCCTCCCCATTCCCCCCATCCTCCTCGTCCGTCCTCTGGCCGCCGTCCGTGGAAAAATAGCCTGACATGAAACTCGGGAACTGGGGGCCGCATACCAGGTGAGCGGCGGGCGAGCATCACCGCCCTAGCCCCACCCCAGTCCGTGAAAAACTGCCTTCCATGATACCGGCACCTGGTACCAAAAACGTGGGGGACCGCGGGTCCAGAGGGAATCCAGTGGGCAGGGCGACCTGCAGCATCCATTCAGAAGAGTTGGCCCCTTGGAGCCGGAGAGAGACCCACCCACTCTTGCTTTACCCGGTGGACAAATCTGGAATACTACACCACTGCAGTGCTGCACTACCGTTCGTGCTGAGGCCGGAACAGCGAGAAGAACAGCGACAATGCCTTACTGGAGACGCACGTGGAGGACAGAGCTATGACGTTGCTATGGGACAAAAACGATAAAAACCAGGTGAAAAAGAAAAACCCTTAAAGACTCAGGACTATAAGAGCACCCACCAAAAAAAGCATACGCATTATACGTAAAAAAACAGTACCACAACGAGAAAAATTAAGAACGCAAATAGTTATTTCCATAAAAAGGAAAAACAAAGCCCGAAAATTAGAATGCAATTTAGTGCTTTACACAGAAATGTCTTATTTTTGTACACTGTTATAGTAGCCTTGCAAGTGCAAGGCCTCAAAAAATTGGGTTAAGACTCAGAATTGTTCCTCTCCACGGAAATCTTTAGTAAAAGGCGAAAGATTTATACGATCTGAAGAGAAACCAGAGTATGTGTTGAATCTGTCGCACACAGTCCTCGGGTAACTGTAACTACTAGTATAGAAATGTTAACTATTTACCCAATAGAGCTACTGACTTCTGTTTTTATTTCAGATAATTCCGTGAAAGCCGGTTCATTTTTATGGAAAATAAAAAAGGAATAAAATAAAAGGAAAAATCTATTCCTCTTAAAGTAGAACATGTCCTGCGTGCAATGCATTGTGGGTATGTAAATGAGGCCGAGTCACCGCCCTGCGAAATACCTTAACTAGTTCATTAGTTTTCCCTGGCTGCCACCAGGGGGCAGAACGGAAAATAGGTTTACAGAAATACAGACACTTGGTCCAACTAGAAAGTCTGCCTTTGTTTTATAATTAACACTCCAAGTAAAAATCCTCTTGAATTAAAAAATGAAAAGGCTTCAAAATAATTGTCTTCATACATTCAACAAAAATGTATTGAGTACTAGCTGCATCAAACCCTGTGCTGGGCCCTAGGAGACAGGCATCTGTGATGAGCACTGAACAGGATGTTCAATGACACAGAGGCCAAACATTAAAGGATCCAAAGAAGTAGGGTGGTGATGGCATTATAAGAGAGGTGAGCAGTGTGAGCCTGTGTGGTGAGAGGGCAGGTGGCTAAATAGCAGGGACCACATCTTGATGGAACTTCCATGCCAAGCTAAGAACTTGGATTTACCTTGAGGACAATGAGGAGCCATTGAAAAAATTTAAAGGCGAATAATATGATCAGATTACTGATTTAATCATCAGCATCACCTGGAGTCATGGATGAATTATGTCATCCTTCCCCCCAAAATTCATAGGTTGAAGTCCTAATCCCCAGTACCTCAGAAAGTGACTTTATTTGGAAATAGGGTCATGGTAGATGTAGTACATTAAGGTGAAGGCTCTAGAACTGTGAGATAATAAATTTCTACTGTTTAAGCCACAGAGTTTGTGGCACTTTGTTAAAAGGTAGTCCCAGCAAATACACCTATTACACCAGGGCACTTCTTAGAAATGCAAATTATCAGGCCCTATTCCAGACCAGATGAATCAGAAGCTCTGCAGTGGGACCCAGTAATCTGAGTCCTCCAGGTGATTTTGCAGTAGGCTAAACTGAGAACCACTGGACAGCCATTCTGACTCAAGTATGGCGGTTGTATGGACAGCAAGAAGTTTGGGAGATAAATTAGGAAACTGAGCAGTAAAGCCAGAGAGAAATCAATGGTGGCCTGGACCAGGGGATGGCCTGGATTGCCCAAGGAAAGTGCACAAAGTGCAGATAGACAAAAGCCTGGGCTAGGTCTTAGAGAGCAGCAACATAAAGAAGAGATGCAGCAGGGGGAGCACTTGAAGGAGAACAGGAAGGCAGGAAAGAAACCAGCACAGAAACCAAGGGCAGAAAAGAAATTACAAGAAAGGGGCTCAGTGCAGTGGCTCACGACTGTAATCCTGGCACTCTGGGAGGCCAAGCAGGGAAGATTGTTTGAGGTCAGGAGTTCGAGATCAGCCTGAGCAAAAAGTGAGACCCCCATCTCTACTAAAAATAAAACAAATTAGCCAAGCATGGCAGTGCACACCTGTAGTCCCAGCTATTCAGGAGGCTGAGGAAGGAGGACCGCTTGAGCCCAGGAGTTTGACGTTGCTGTGAGTTAGGTTGACACCACGGCACTCTAGTCCAGGCAACAAAAAAAAAGTAAAAAGAGGTTAACCAAGGCACAATAATTTTTATTTAAATTAAAAAAAAGAATATGGATGTAGGGAGTTGCTAGCAAGTTCAACTGCTAAATCAACAAGAACCCTATTGGGTTCTTCCTGCTTTTCTACTTGGCTGTGCTGAGCATGTTGGCTTTTAACGTGATGACTGTCACCTACCTCATGATCACAAGGTGGCTGTCACAACTCCAGAAAGATCATTCATGTCCAAGGCAAGAAAAAAAAAGGATGACACAAGGGAAGCATCCTCTATGTATTCCCTTTAGAAAACATTCTATCTTGCCCATAAGCCCCTCAGACACTCCTGCTTACATCTTGTTGGCCTGAACTGTCCCATGGCCAGCTCTCACTGCGTCGGGGTTGGGAGAGCAAGTACAGTATGCAAAGCTTTCTCAGTCTCTAAAGTGGAGAAGAATAAGGAAGAAGGGGTTAGGAATGGCTGCTGGATTAGCCAACAGTGTGTGTCACAGGCAATTGGCTCATTTGTTTTCAATCTTCCTTGTTTTCTTTGTCCCTTCCTGATGCCTTTTGGATGAATCCTCACCCGAATCCCCTTGCTCACCATTTCATTTTGGCTGCTATTCAATCCATGTATGGATTTCAACTCTTAAATTTTTCAAACCCGGTATTTCCAATTGATTCCTCTTGCTTATTCCTGTGTTAGGTCAACAATAGCCTTCCTTATCTTTTGAAGGTATTTATTATACTTACTTCAAACTCTGGCAAATCTATTAATTCTGCTTCATCTAATATTAGTTTCTCAGTTTGTTGTTTTTCTGTTATTGAAAATGTGCTCCCCTTTGAGTTCATATCACTTTGGGGCTCTCAGTGATTTCGGTAAGGGAAGACTAAAGCCCAGACTCTAGGACATAACAGTGAAGGAGGAGGTGGGCGACAATGTTTCCGGTCCATCCACTGGTCTGGCCTTACTCAGCCAGGCTGGAGCACTGGAATGCTGCTGCTGCTCTTCTGCCTCACATGGCTGTGGGGCGAGTAATGACCCATCCAGGCCCTTAAGGGGTGAGATAGGGTGGGGAGAGGCGATGGTAAGCACAACTAAAAAGCTCTTCCGGCAGGACATGGTGGCTCACACCTGTAATCCCAGCACTCTGGGAGGCTGAGATGGCAGAGGCAGGAGGATCACTTGAGCCCAGGAGCTTGAGGCTGCAGAGAGCTATTTTGCCACCGCACTCAGCTTTCCCTCAGATCGCCCCCACGTCAAGGTGCCTGGCTCTCTTCCATTCTGGCTGCACTCACAGTCTCCCACAGCTGCCCCCAACTACCTTCTGTCTCCTCGTGGTTTCTCGGTGTTTAGTTTCTCAAATCCTCAACCTCTCTTCATTTCTTTTTCTCCTTCATTGTTGCTGTTAAATGGAAAATCTCCAGCAAACAAAAGTTGAGCACAACGGACCCCGTTTCCCATCATGCAGCAACCAAGCAACTACAATCATCAACTCACAGCCACGTCATCTGTCCTCACCCCTCACCTCTGGCCTGCTGGATTATTGGATTTTTTTTTTTTTTTTTTTTGAGAGACGGTCTTGCTCTGTTGTCCAGGCCTAAGTGCAGTGGCACAATCATTGCTTACTGCAGCCTTGAACTCCTGGCCTCAAGTGATCCACTGGCCTGGACCTCCCAAAGCCCTGGAATTACAGGAGTCAGCCACCACGCTGGGCCCTGTCTCCCTTTAAAGACCCAGTCCTCTAGTACTCTGGGAGGCTCGACCCCCATAAACTCTCACCCTCATTACTTCACCAAGACTGCATGCATAAGGTCACCAATGACTTAGGTGGCTTTGCTCATCCCTTTAAACCACGCTAATCCCATCTCCTCTGCTGGCTCCTCCTCCTCTGCCCTACCTCAAAATATTGACAAAACCCATGGCTCAATTATAGACGCTCTTCTCATCTCCAACTAGACCTCATTCAGTTTCACGACTCTAAATACCATCTGTATAACGCTGACTGCCAAATCTCAGTCTCTGGCATTAGCTCTTCCTCAGCTCCTTGCTTGGATATCCAACTGCTCACTTGACACTGCCACTCAGGTGTCTTGTAGACATCCCAGATTCAAAATGAACAAAATGAAACTCTTGACTTACCCCCCAACTTCACAATCTCCCTCTCCCATTTCAGGAAATGGTCCATTTCCACCCAGTTGCTCCAGTCAGAAACCAGGAGTCAGGCATGATTACCTCTGTCTTTCACAGCCAATGTATCAGCAAGACCCATTCACTCCACCTCCCAAACATGGTGCATCCTGAATCCATTCTCTCAGCTACATTTCCACTGTCACTAGCCTGGGCTAGGCCAGGATAATCTCTTACCCACTTAATGATCTCCTCGCTCACAGTCTTACCCACTTCAAAGCACTCTCCACACAACAGTAAACCTCACTGATAGGAAATAAAATGTACAATCAAAAGAAAATCCAAAAATAAGAAGCAAAAGCTGCTCCAGATGAGAAGTAATCGTGAAAGACATATGAAAAAATCAGAGTGAAAAGACACCCCCAAAAGAAAGCAATAAGTCTGTACCAATAAAAATCAACCAAAATGAGAATATTGAAATGACCGATAATTTTGAATATGAATTGTAAGGAAGCTCAATTAAATACAAGAGAAAACAGAAACCCAACATAAAGAAACCACAAAAGCAATGCAGGAAGTGCATGAAAACTTCACTAAAGAAATTGAATTTAAAAAAAAAAAAAAGAAAAGAAATTGACTTTTTAAAAAAATCAAGCAGAGCTTCTGGAAATGAAAATTTCATTCAGAGAAATACAAAACACAGTGGAAAGCCTTAAGATTAGGCTAGATCAGGCAGAAGAATCTCAGGGCTAGAAGACAACACCTTTGAAGAAAGTAAAATGTAAATCAGATTTTGTCACTCTCCTGCCTAGAATTCAATTTCTCATAAGCAAAAAAGCCAAAATTGGATACACGATGCTAAATGATCTCACCCCTGCCCACCTCTTTAACTTCATCTCATGCTCTTCTCTCCCTCACCCATTGCCTTCCAGCCACAGTGGCTTATTTCAGTTTTTCAAAGAAGACCAACTTCTTTCCTACCTCAGGGCCTTTGCACATACTATTCTCACATCTTTGTCTGGAAGACTCTCCACCTTCCTGCCCTCGATTTTGTCATGGTTAGCTCTTTCTTTTTTTTTTTTTTTCTCTAGACTTAGGTCAAGTATCACTTCAAAGATTTCCTCTCTATTTTATCTTAAGGTAGGTTTCTCCATTATTCTCTATTCCAGCCCTTGGTTTCCCTCAGAGCGCTGACCACAATTCATAATTTACTTA
>RJWJ010035785.1:0-16450 GCA_004363605.1 Indri indri
TATTTTGTATATATTTTTTCCATGAACTGGGGGCTTATTTTTTAAACTATTCTGAATCTTAGAGTTTATCTTCTCACACATTAATCTGATCCTCACAACTACCCTGAAGACAGGAATTATTACTATAGCCCTATTAAACCACTTTAAATCCTTTCTGCAACAAGCCAAAGTAAACCACATAAAGAAGAGAAATACGCCCATTTAAAAGATGTAGAAACTGAAGTTCATTAAAAGTGAAGGGCACTCCTAGAAAAGTCAGAACTCAAACTTAGGGTTTTTAACTCAATTTCATGCAGTTTCCAGTATCTTTCCTAGCTAGCTAATATAAATAAAGTTGATTTGGCAAAACTGAATCATGGGGAAGTAGGTGTCATTTGCTTTAAGAGTATAAAAGAAAAATACTTCCTTCTGATTGGAGAAGAGGAAGTTTTAAGTGCTATGTATTCTCAGCTTATAGTTAGATGCCCTACCCTAGATTCTTTTCTGTGCCACACGGAAAGTGAGAACAAGCACTATCTCTGACAACAGGCTCCAACACAGACAACCCTGAAGATTCCCTAGGCCAGTACCCCAATAGCCAACAGCTGTAAAAAGCTATATAGTTGATAATGTCTCATCAGCATATGATCTTGAATCACACACTAATGTGAGAAAGAAGAAAAGCACATTCTATTCAAAGTCTGGAGATCAGACAGATTTGATTTAGCTGTGATTAATAAAACTAAGAATAAAAATATGCCAATGACCTTAAAAGCTTGCTCAGTCTTTAAAACATAGTATTTGCTTTCTATGTTTATCTGTTTGAACAGCTTTTAAAAGTACTAAGAAAATATGCTTATCTGAATCTTTGCTAAGTCAAGACCAAGAGAACTATCCTTAGAAGCAGAATACCTTAATGACTGCCAGTAGGGCACAATAAGGTATAGTAAACTTAAAGGAAAAGTAACCTGGTTAGTCCTGAAACTACAAAGTGAAAAGCTCATAACAAATATCATGGGACAAAATGCATTCTGTCACCAACACTTTCTCTTTCTGTGACCCAACAGTATCCCACGCATTCACACTTCCATCTTGTTTACCTAGGATGCATGGAATATAGCAGGCTTCAAATCTTCCCTTATACTAATCTGTGCTGACACTGTCTGCAAATAAAAGGAGGATCTAAAATATGAAAACTGCCATTGGTGAAAAAGGAGTAAATATAAAAACTAAAAGAAATACAATCTAAGCTGGGCATAGTGGCAAGCACCTATAGTCCTAGCTACTTGGGAGGCTGAGGTGGGAGGATCACTTGAGCCCAGGAGTTCGAGTCCAGCCTGGGCAACATAGCACTTATTTTAATTAAAAGAAATACAGTGTATTATATATACTATGGAATCCTAATACTTGCAAAGTGAGCTATACAGAATCTGAAATGATTTAAAGAAATCGTTAAACTACAATTGTCAGAGTTATATGTGGTCCCCATTCAAAAAATGTATATCAAAAGTTGAGTAAGAAGCAAATTAAACTATAATAAAGCACATTAAATTAAATGCAAATTGTGTTAAGAATAGTGATTTAATGGACATTTTTTATAATGTACTTTATAATGTATAATGTATCTTATACTGAAAATAAATTTTATAACTAAATTTGATTCATATTATTAAAAAGTTGGTTTACAGAATTTTGATTTGTTTTAAAGAAAAAGCAAATGTTCTACCTATCCATTTTTAAAATTAGGAATAACAAACATGAAACTTTACTGAATAACATAATAAACCAACAATATCTCGTTTTCATTATGGAAAAGAATTACAACAAAGGACAGCAGGTAATCATAAGTGAAAGGAATACACAGAAACGGAAGACAGGAATAGACAGCTAAAGAAAAGGTTGGACAAATGCACTTCCCTACGCAGAGGCAGCTGGAGAAAGACACTGACAAATTAGACCAAGGTGAAGGGTAGTCAGAGGTGAAAGAGAAGTTTAGACTGGGTGGAGCAGAGAGGAGGAACAGATAGAGGACGGAGGTATTAGAAAGCAAAGGTAATGTTAAAGCATCTGAAAGCACCTTGGGAGTTCTGAGGTTAATAAACTAGGGGAATCTGGGAGGTTAGAGGGTACAGAGAATGTTACTGGCTTTTGAAATGCTAATAATCCAAAGTTTTCACTAGTGCTCTGGCCTATTCTACAAAATCACTTGTTTGCTGGCCTCTATAAATTTCTATATAGGGTTTGGTGAATTTATATAGAGAAGAGCTCATATTTTAGAAATTTATTTTGGAAACTTAGATGTATGGGTCAAATTTTTACATGTTTAGTCCTTCTACTTAATACCCAAAATTCTAATTACCTTGTTTCTTTGCTCTCTGAAAGATTAACAATCTCTCATTCCATAAAGTCAGCAGTTAAATTAGGAACCAAAACTTACTTTGTTATTCAGACCATTTTAAATAAACGAGTCTAGTTTTTCAATCTAGCTAAGTCCCAGTAGTGAGAAGACACAGTGCAAACCCCCCAAATAATGGTGGGAGAAACTTTCAGTGGTAAGTAAGTCCACTGCTAGTCATACTTTCCAACTTTTCTCAGCCATCCTCTCTGAAGGAGTATGACCCAGCAGCCCACTTACAGGGAAATCATGCTCCAAGTTGAAGCACTAGAGTGAGAACAATCTGACTTCATACGGTACTTGCCAAAGGCTTCAGAAATTAATCTCCTAGACAAATCAAGCTGGTAGTTTTCCATCTGTCTGCGATCTTACAGAAACGTGTACATAACTTACCCATATATACAAGACACGTCAATCACAACATCAATCATGTCACAGCAAAGTTCATAAGACTGCATATCCACAGGGGAACTGTCTGTTGCGATGTAGATTTTGCTGACAACATCAAAGAGAAAAGCTTTTTCAATACCTGAATTCTTGGAAAAACAAAATTGGGTAAGTATTCAGTTTTTTTAAGAATTAATTTGCAACTTATCAAAGATCTTGAATTACTGAATAACATATAAGGTCATTTTTAATTATACAGCCCAATAACAGAAAACAAATAGTACTGGGTTGAAAGACACTTCTATTAACCAAAGAATAAAGTGGAATTATTTCTCTGCTCTTTCAACCATTTCTCTTCTTCCGCTTTACTTGAATGAATTATTTTCTAACACATCACCAAAAAGTTATCAAAAAATTCACTAAAAATCAAGCTATGCTACATCTTCAATAATCCTATTCTTATCAATCTTTGATTTGAATGACCTTGCTACCAGAAAGGCTTTATGTTGCAATTAGCAAAACATAAAAGAATTACACCTTGACGTCAACATCTAGCACAACTCAAAAGCCCAAGAGTCAAAGTGGGGATCACCGCACAATGAGTCCTCTCAAAGTAATGTTTGGAAAATATAATAGCTAAATGCTAAATTTATTGGAGGGCTACCCTTTGTTATTAAACTGAATCTTCACAATAAGAATGTAAAATACAAGATTTTACATACTAAGTTACTAAGATTACATACTAAAATGTAAGATGTCACATACTAAGATTTAAGTTAGCAACAAAAGGAAAAGACCAATTTTTCAATGTGACCTCCAATAAGGCAGAGATTACACTGAGTCACATTCCCAAAACCCAGTCTTTTCCAGCTACTATTCTTCCTTCAGAAAACAGATTATCATGAAGATGTTTTTAAATAAGCATCAGAAAATTTTTCATCAGTTCATTTTAAACACAAAAAAGGTGAGTGCTAAGAAAATAATTCAGAAAATAGCAGCTCAAGCCATATTTTATGTTCTTATTTATTTTACATGTTAAGTGTGTCATTAGTCTTTAAGCTTGATTCACACTAATTCAAGCCATTTTATGGAGAATTTTAAAACGAGTACATTTAACAAAAATGGAATCAGAAACTATAATAAATTAAATGAGTCACTTACTGATATAAAGATATTTAATAGGTTTTCCAAGGTCGGCAGTTGTGGGATAAGTTTCTGTACCACCTTACTAAAGGCTTCAAATATTGAATGGTCATAGATACTAGTCAAATAAAAGCTGTAAAACACAACATAGATTGATTAGTTTGAGAAACACCTTAGGTTAACAACTATCATAATATATAAAATTGTAACATTTGATTCCAGTGAATTCATTCCAGTCAATTCAAAACCATGCCCATCATTCAAGATGACAAATGCAGTGTCCCACCTGGCTTGTGGCCATACACCTCTTTACTGCATTTACACAGAGGGCAATTGAGGTAGTACCCAGGAAAGCATTTTCAGATGCTGAAATTTGAATATTCACCTAAGTCTTTGTAGTCTGATCCAAAAAGCTTGGTTTTTTAAGCACATAACTTAGACAAAAACCAAGATTAAAAACCGAAAGAAAGCTAGAAGAGATATGTGACATTTATTAAATAAGAATATAATTCAGGTTTCTTCTACAATGTCACCTCCTAGCCAGGCACAGTAGGATGTGCCTATAGTCCCAGCTACTTGGGAGGCTGAGGAAGGAGGATCACCTGAGCCCAGGAGTTCAAGGCTGTAGCAAGCTGCAATTGCATCTGTGAATACCTACTGCACTCCAGCCTGGACAACATAGCGAGACCCACCTATAAAAAATTTTTTTAATGTCACATCCTCAAAAATTCTTTCCTAACTACCCTACCTAAAATGGTATTCCTATACCTGATTCTGCCCTTTTCCCCTAATTTGTTTTTGTAGCATTGATAAGTACTTAAAATTATACATTTATTTATAGGTGCTTTTGAGCTGTGTCAGTACAGAATATAAGTCCATGAGGAAAAAGACTTTGTCGGGCTGGCTCACAGCTGCAAGCATACTGCCCCGAGCCGTGCTCACAAGTATTTGCTGAATAAACAAATGAATACAACTGGTGTTTATAATTTATATAAAAAGTGTATTAAGGAAGATGGGAGCAGGGGTCATACAGAGAATGAAACAGGAGTCAGGAGGCCTAAAAGGATGTACAGTGGAGAAGTAACATATGTAGATTCAATATAACACATATCTGAGAGAGTGAGAGAAAAAAAATGACAGAGAGAGAGGCAGGCCTTTAACAATTTAAACACTGTGGACAATTCTACCTGCTTTTTCATTCAGGGTATATATTCTTCATTATATAGTTGCATCCGCGATACATTTATATGGATATGTGACAAAGTCAGAGACAAAGAACTGTATATACCACTTTATAGGCAATTTAAAGATATTTTTAGGGGGCCACCGGGGGTGCGCAGGTAAATAAATATATAAATAAAATTTTTAAAAAAGATACTTCCAAGGAGCTGACCTAAGAACTCAACCCTGTGTGAGAAAGGACTCTACTCTAGACGTGAGAGCACCGGAACAGACAAGGCCAAGATGATCCCGCAGGTACAGGAAGAAAGGAATGTTTTAGTGTCTCCTTTAGGCAAAAAGGTTAGCAAAGTGAGATGGTCCTGCAGGGCCTGTGAGGCTCGGAGGTAGATGGGACAGGGACAATCAGCAAGGACAGGGCATTTTAGTGAGTTTCTAGAAACCAGAAATCAAATGGACCCTCATGCACAGGCCTGCTAGTACTAAAGAAAAGTTAAATGCCAAATTCTACTGACGTTAACAAGGACTAGGGTCCTACAGGGTACTCGGGAAAGGGAGGGCATGAACCATTGGGGTGAGACACCCTGGAAAGGGACATAGACATAGAATAAAGCGAATCAGAAGGATCCCCAAGGGCACTGGGGAACACAGGACAAACATAGCTTAAAATCCAGGTAAAAACTATTAATAATAGATTCTAAAAAAATTAGATTGAGGAATTTTATGGGAAGGTACTTTCTCTTATAGACATTGCTGAATTTTTATCTTTTTGAGCATGAATTACTCATAAATTTTTAAAAATTTAATTCAGGCGAAGTAGAGGTCAATGAGACTTTTCTACATGGTTTCCTAGAAGAATAACTGAAAGCTCTCAGAGCCTGAAGCCCAGGGAATACGAGAGATAAAGATGAGGGTTGGCTTAAGCCTATAGGGGAAGTCCCTATAACAGACCAGGGATAAGGAAATGACTATGCTTGTGTCTCTCCTCTGTTCCCTCTTTAAACTGCTTATCTCGTTAAGACAACATTTTCTTGCGTATTTTAAATATACTCATTTCTACCTATATCACCAAAAACATAAGATGAAGAAAAATATTCTTCGCAGACTTTCAGAATGCAAATACACAAATCAATCCTACCTAATAGCTATTCTCTAATAACTTAACAAAATTTAATTATAAACCAGCAGTCCTTTAAACTTAATAGCAGCCTTATGCAAATTTATAGGATAAACCCACCTACCCCACACTTGAATTTCATGAAAGTATAAAGTGTTTTAAAACCTAAGATACATCAGAGTCAGTCCAAACTTGAAAATATATCTCCTTTAAAAGGCTCTACCTTACCAAGAAAGATACTGTCAAGATTCAACCTAAAGATTTCTACAACAAATGTGACAGGAGATTCCTTGCACTGAGGCAAGGGGGAAAAAAAGAAACAGCCTGACTCCAGTCTCTTGAAAAGAACTTGGAAAAGCACCAATGGAAACACTTCATTCACATGACTTCAGTCTCCAGGAAAACGCAAGAAGTGGGTAAAGTAACTCCTCAATAACATCAGGCTCCCAAAACAGTTTGGCATTCAACAAAGAAGAGATTAAAAACATTACAGATTTGGGAAAGAGCATACCAGTAACAGATAGCTATGGTGTTTGTAATGACAGAGATGGGAATACATTTACACATTGTTCAGGGCTCTCATATCAAACACATACGTTGTTACCTAAGATGGAGTTTTTCTAGCCCAGCATCTGCAAGGTCATCATTGGCCCTTTGATGAATGTCCCTCTGTGTTTCTATTTTGTGATCATCAGACAGACCATCAACTTTGTGAATAAAAACCTCAAAATTCATGTCTGGGTTAACTTTGTAGGCTTTAGAAACAGTAATGTGAAGTCTTGTTAAAGCCTCCATGTAGTCATCCTGTAAGTCAGAACAAAATATTTTTTAAAAAGAAATCTTATAAAGGTCAAGTAACGAGCTAAGAAAGCTTCAAACCACCTATTTCCCCAAACACAGAAAATATGTTATCCTCGTTATTCACAAATATTCTAACATTTAAATATATTAACTTATACCACTAAATAGCTCTTCAATTTCTCAGGATTAAAAAATTCAATTACCAAGTTAATGCTTATAATTTTTAATACTGATAATATAAAGAAAAAAAAAGGAAACTGACATTTCTTCCTAATAGATTTTTTTTTTTAAAGTAATCCCAGCTCTGCCATTTATTAGGTGTGTGACTTTGACCAATTTGGTCTGTGATCTCAATTTACTCATCTATAAAACAGAAATTACAACATATACCTCACAATACTGTGAAGACTAAATTAAATTAGATCACGTATGTGAAAGCACCCACTATATAAAGCCTGTCACTCAGAAAGCATTCCTAACTAATGCTTAAGCTTAGAAAAATTAAGCTTCTTAAGGACAGGGACACGTTCCATTCACCTGACTGCCTGCCACATGTTAGGTCCTCAAAAAATGCTTGCTGGCTAAACTCAATTTGGGCAATTAAGGAAACCACTCACTCTAAAATCTGCTGACTCTAATTCTCACATTTTTATATTATAGGATGGGCTCTCTTGAGTGACTGATGTCACTATTGTTACGGTTATTAAAGTACAACAATATCTACTATTAACCAATAAAAGTGGAAAGCCAGTGTTAGCTGTTCATCAACTAGGACTCAAAAATGTAAACCACATCTCCTAATCATCCGAAATTCTGTACTTGGACAAAGATGTACCTGCTCCCAAAGCACCTATGCAACTGCAGTTCTTATACTGTTAGGGAATTTACTACCAAAGAAAAAAGCTGCAAGCACGTGACAAAGAAAATAAACAACTTTCCTTTGTTTCTACACCTTTTTGCCACTAGGGAAGAGAAGTAAACGTAATTATCATGACTACCTGTGCATCAATGACATATATCAATGCTCCTGTTCCCCTGAAGATCATCTCATAATCAAATGTTGGGTCAAAAAAGTCCATTTGCCCAGGAAAATCCCATATCTGGAAATTTACAAAGGAACTATTGGAAATGTCGTCTTTATAAATCTTGTTGGTACTTTCCAAAAAGAGGGTCTCATTGGGTGACATCTTATGAAACACCACCTGTTAAAAGAAACAAGACAATTTTATGACTATTCAACTTCAGTATTTAAATTCAAAATTCCACCCTGGTTTAACATAAAAAATTTGATCCCATAGCAAAAATGTTTTTAAAGGTAAAAACCAAATGGTGAATCCATTGGTAGTCACTATCCTTTTACTTCTCACAAAAGACAACACTAAATTAATTTCCATTAAATCTACTTTCATGTAAAACTTTTCTGCTATGTTCCCTGCACCATATTCAGTACTAGTCATAGCACTCTCTCTCGCCTCCATTGGTGTTTGTTGTTTTTTTCTTTTTTAGGGGGAGGGTTAAACTGTGTTAATTTTGCCAAAATCTGCTTTAAGATTATGGAAGCTTTATAAAGTAAAGCTTAAGATATTTTGTTGATTCAAAAATTACTCAAGTGCCTACCTCAGGCTCCGTGGAATAATAAAAAAAAAAAAAGAAACAGACTGGCCCCTACCCTCACTGATTTTGCAGTCTTGTGTTAGAAATAAAACAAGGACAAATAACTATGCCAAATAAAAGTGAAAACGTCCACGGAGGTGCCTATGGGAGTTAACAGAAAAAGGCAGCTTAACGATTGTTAAGGATCACAACAATCAGAACCCATACAATCCAGGCCTGTAATCCTAGCACTCTAGGAGGCCGAGGCGGGTGGATCGCTCAAGGTCAAGAGTTCGAGACCAGCCTGAACAAGAGCGAGACCGTCTCTACTAAAAAATAGAAAGAAATAATCTGGACAACTAAAAATACGTATTTATGTAGAAAAAATTAGCCGGGCATGGTGGTGCATGCTTGTAGTCCCAGCTACTCGGGAAGCTGAGGCAGGAGGATTGCTTGAGCCCAGGAGTTTGAGGTTGCTGTGAGCTAGGCTGACCCCACGGCGCCCGGGCAACAGAGCCAGACTCCATCTCAAAAAAAAAAAAAAAAAAAAAAGAACCCATATAATCCTAACATAAAACTAACTTACTTTCTAAAAGAGAAAAAAGAACAGTTACTCCCGAGTTTTCGTCGGTGACAGCTGAAAAGAATTAAAATCAGCTTGCTAAAAACCCACCATAAACATACCCAACTTTTGCTGAAGGGTAAATAAAACACAGTAATTCAGTAAATTCAGAAGAAGGCTACTCTTTAAAAACATCACGTCTACAAAATATCACACAGATTTTGGATAGACCTTTGTCACAGAGTGGAAAGGGGGAAAGACTAGGTGTCTGGTGATAATTGTTTTATTACCAGCTCACTCTGTGTGTAATGGAGGAAGTCAACCTTGCCTCTATTTTCCCCTTACTATAAAGCATACAGCCTTCCATTCATGACAGACCAAAAGTGAAAACAAATGGACTAATGCAGGTCTGCAAAACTTTCCCAAAGTCTCAGATTTTTGTAACCACAGACCTACAGGGGGAATATTACCGGTAATTACACTCACTAGGCTACAAGTACTGAAATAGGGGCAATATTAGTACCCAATTGCCAACAATGTTACAGTGAAGTTTCCTTTATACTAGTAACAAGAGCAAGCATTAGAATGCCCAGTGCCTTAGTCACAACTCTTTCAGACGCTGCTCCCTGGGGCTGGGCTGGGAATCCCTGCACACTCAGGACACCTGAAGTGAGAGAAACAAATTTTAAAAAGGGGGCAGGGAAGGGAGTCAACGAAGTTCTCCAAGTGAGAACTGCAGAGCACGTCTCGGTTTCGTAAATGACACAGGGGCTGGGTCCCAGGGGGCGGAGGTCTTGGGCGGTGCCACCCAACACCTGCCTCCCTCCGGCAACCCACCCGGCCTCAGCTGACTTGGGCGTGGATGCAGAGGTCAGGGTCCTGGCGCGAGCTGCGCCTCTGGCGCTGCGCTCCCAAGACTAGAAGAGAAAGTGCAGTAGGACGGAGCTCGAGGCCAGCCACGGCCACCGCCCTCCTGGGACCTCCCAGCCGCGGCCACCTGAGCCCCCAGGGAGGGGAGAGATGGGGGAGGGGCAGGAGGGGCCCGGCGCGGCTCCGCTTACCTTCTGGATGGAGGACTTGCCGCTGCGCCGGAGCCCCATGAGCAGAATCCTCGGCTTGGAGCTGTCAGCGCCCCCCGGGCCACAGCCCCCGCCGGCCCCCGCCCCAACTCCGCCGCCCGCCGCTGCCGCCTCCTCTTCCTCCTCCTCCACGCCGTAGCCGAAGTCCTTTGGAAACGAATCAGCCGCGCCGTAACTGCCGGCGAGGGGCGTCTCCTCCGCCCCGTACTGCAGGGACATGGTGCTGGAGCCGCCGCCGCCCGCACCCTGACAGGCCAGGCCAGGCCTAGCCAGGCCGCCGCCTCCCCACTCTGCCGCCGCCGCCGCCGCCGCCGCCATCCGGCCCGCCCCCAGAGCCCGGCTCTCATAGGCCCGGAGCCGAGTCCCAGCGCCTCATTGGCCCCCCGAGCTGCCACTCGGGAGCAGCAGGGTAGGTGGTGCCCCGTCACGTGCCGGAATCACCTGACTCGTAGCCGCGGAGGGGGGAGGAGGAATCACGAGGAGGGCGGCCGGGCCGCGCCTCTCGCCCGGGCTCCCGGCCGTCTGCCCTCCGCCCCAGCCCGCACGCACCTCTGTCCTGCCCAGTACGCGATGTGCTTCTCTCTGCTCCCCTGCCGCCTTCCAGGCTCCCTAGAGCGCCGAAATGGAAGATGCTTTCTGGGCATCTGGGGGAAGAATTGTTTTCCTCCTCCAATTGTAGTCGTCCAACCAGTATTTACTGATGCCTTCGATGTCCTGGGTACTTACCAAGGGGAACAAAACTGGAACCGACTCGAACCCTGAATGCCCTCAAGTTGCTTGAAGATTAACAGAGATCGGACTTCTGCGTAAGTAGCCTCGGTACGAGATATTATATGGGGAAGGTCACAGGCACAGATAAATAATGCCCGGGTGTTGGGAGGATGAGAAAATCTACAAACAGATCTAGATGGGTGGATATAGTTGGGATGTGCAAAGGTATGGAGAAGGAGCCAACCAGACTGAGGGGAAAGCCTCAACCAAGGCAAAGTCATGGGTCAGTGTTAGTTTGTTCTCGCAGGTAGTTGGATGCTGATAGGAAAATAGATGCAGCCACGCTAGAACATTTTATCTTCTTTTTTTAGCAAATTGCTGATAGTAGATACTGCTGCCACTTCAAACTCAACAGGACTCAATTTCCCCTTTCCCACCTGGTCAAAGTCTACTTCTCCGGTAATCCCACCGTCCCCCCCCAAAAAGAATATTGCATCTTCTGTGACTTCCTTCAGTTTAGAAACCAAAGGAATGAATAATGAAAGTAAATCGAAGCAAATGCAAGTGCAGTCTGGTGGTGGTCTTGGTCTTTTTTGAGTATGAAAGGAATACACACTCATGCAGGTCTGGGACTTTGGTTATGTCTGCACCGAAAAGTTAATGGTGGGACACACCCTTAGAGGTCATGCAGCCCAGTCTCTCACCTAAATCAATCAACTCTGCAGTGTCTGTGACTGATGGACGTACAGAGTTCGCTGAAATAATTCCTAGGGAAGAGAGCTCACCATCTCAAAAGGCAGTCAATTCCACTATGGTAAAGATTTAAAATTTCTTATTCCAGCCAAAAAAATCACCCTCCCTGAAGCCTGTAATGGAACAAAATAGTAGTCTTCATCTTTTTCATGACAGCACTTCAAATAAATTGCAGTCTTAATTACCCACTGTCTTCTCTGTTCCATGCTAAACATCCTCAGTTCCTTCAACCGTTCCTTCTATGGCGCTGTTTAATGCAACTTTCTGTGATGATAAAAAATGTTCTATACCTGCACTGTTCAATTAATATGTAGCCACATGTGGACTGAGCACTTGAAATGTTGCTGGTGTGACTGAGGAACTGAATTTTTAATTCTGTGTAATTGCCACATATGGCTAGTGGCTCCCATATTGGACCAGCATAGCCTTATGTAGTCAAAGCCCCTCTCCCTATTGGTCACTCTTCTTTTCGTGTATTCAAGCTTATCAACATCCATCAGATGTCTGGCACCTACCAAGCAACACTAACTGATACAGCTTTCTGGATGACTGTTTAGCACCTGAACAATATTTCTATTAATGCTTTCCAGAATAGAATTTTTTTTTTTAAGTATCCATAGGATGTAAGTGGTTCACATTGATAATCACTGGAATTAGTACTTTGTCAGCAATCCGAGAGCCTAAACTTGTAGAACTGCATATTTTAACCTGTATATAAGACTTGATACTTCAAGTTTTGGTTTGGGCCCAGCAGTTTGGGTACTCCAGGTTGTTAATCATTTTAAAGGTTGTTTTAATATAGTCTACCAACCAGCCCTTCATTTGGTCTGTATGTAGTCTTTTATGGTTTGCAAGGCACTTTTTTTACATCTATTATATTTAATTTGATCCTTACAACAACCTTGTGAGGTTGTGAAGTAAGCAAGATGTAAAATCTGTATTTCATAGATACAGCAGCTGAAGCATAGCAGGAACTTAATTGATGGGCTCCATTTTCAGTTCCATTGAGCATCTTCTTATATACGGTCTTCACCCATGTCTTTGATAGAAATGTTGAAGGGGACCTCCAGAAGCCAAGCTGACCCTTAATTCTTAAATAGTACTAACTGGTACAGCAGTTTAAGCGGATCAGTTTTACCTAAAAGTGTGATTATCCAACTCACATGTTGCCATTCTGTCCAAAATGATGATACAAGAGACAGTCACCTGACTTTACTGACATAAATATTAATACTAGTCCCATGAGAAAAAAGCAATTTAGAGTTGGCTGCCAGAAAAAAATTTCTACTTGTCTGTATACACAGAGGGACTGTCATACCAGCTGCTTAAAGAAGCCAAGTCTCCCTCTCTTCCAAAACCCATATGGGGCCATGTTTTATTATTCTTATGGTTCTTAGCACATCATAACCCACACTGTAATTGTTTATATACGTGTCCCAAGTTCAAATCATTCATCTTTATCACACCCAGCACTTAGCCCATTGTGTCCATGTAGAAAGCACTCAAATTGTAAAAGAGAAATCTACTAAAATGTTCTTCCAAATAGTATCTGCCCCCCACCCCGCCAAAAACAAATTTGTGACTAGAAGAGGCACAGACCACTGCCACATTCTTGCTAACATGACTAAAATGCCCTTATAATTGGCTTGGTCACAGTCTCCAGATGCCAAGGCTTTTGCTAGTTAAGCCAGTTTTCATTGGACCATTTTGTTTTCTATGTGTGTTCTGACCAAAAAATAAAGATGGGTTCTCCAACAATAGGGATAGAATACATGAAATAGGAATACTTCTTTAAAATGTCAGTGAGGAAAGTGGGAAATCAGTAAACCAAAACATCTGACTATAGGTCTTCCAAGAGAAAGGAAAAAGGACTAACAAACAAGAATATAGTGCTTTACCATTTACAAATCTTTCACATACATTCTCCTTTGACCCTCACAACAACCCTGTGAGGTAGGCAGCACAGATATTCTCATTTAACAGATGAGGAAGGTGAATCTCAGAGCAGTTAACTGATATGCCCAAGGCTCTACAGTTACTGAATAAACTGTATTATTATCAGTCTTTGGCCTAAAAATTCAGCACCCAACATCCCTTCATACTTGCCCTACCTACTTCACAGGGATAATGAAGATAAGATGAATTCAAGGCTAGAAAAAATACTTTGAGGGGAAAAAAGCACTATATATTATAATTATACCCACAAACTATAATTTTCCACAATATATGGTTCATTCCCCTTCTCATCCCAGCTTGTGCATGAACCCAGAATTTTATATTAACTCAATTCTGTGCTCAACCAAGCAACTAAGGCAGGGAAATAGTATTATCCTGTTTAAAATTATATAAATTACAATCAGGGTAACTGCTGTTATTAAGCAAATAGAAAATCAGCACAGAAAGGCCAATGTGCAACTAGGACTCGCTAAGCACAGAGCAAAGCAAGGCAAGATTATCAGGGCGTGATTGCATAGAAGGAAAATGTGGTGTCACAGTCTAAACTGGCACACACACAGTTATCTAAGGCAAAGTGGTGGCAAAGAAGAGTAACTTGTTCTGCATTATATAAACAAAAGCAGAAGATTCATGGGAACCCGTGCAAAAGCATCTTATGTCACACAGATCTCTCCTACTGTCTACAGGGAATACAAACAACAGTGTCATCTTCATTTTAAAGAGTGACTGCACCTGTGTTCATATCCTGAACTACACCAAGGAATAGCTCCATGGTAAACTTCCTTGGCTAAAATACGACCAGTACCATCATTCCTAATCAGACTATGTTAACCAGAATGTCTTTAAGGTAGTGAATTAGATGGCTGTATTTTCTTCAGGAATTTACTTTGGATTCTCCTACTTTAAGACCCAAAGAAAGTTATATTGAGTTTTTATTGGTGATTCTAAGTATATGTGTTTATAACAATTAGAGTGTGATAGGTGAAATTTAACATATTAAAAGAGTTCTATAGCATCTTTTCAGAAAAGATTGTATACTATACAAACTATTCAAGTCATACAAAACCATTTTTCAGTGTCTTTTCAACTGAGAAGAATCCTATTCAGCACGCTTCTCCTCCTGAGGTGGTTCATACTGAGCAAGCTATGGGGCAAAGACAGAGGAGTTTAGGTGAATTTTATTCTAAACTGGGTAAAAAATAGTAACAAAACAAAATGAGTTAACTATTACGTTCAATTTAGTTACTGAATCAGTAAGTTTATATTAAGATCAGTCTCTGTAACTATCCATTTTAGACCATTCAATAATTTAAGATTTAATACAATCAAACCTGTTAAAAGACTTTTTCATATAAACCTTTAAAAATACTGGGAAACTAAAATTTCATTCCAATTCATGACTGTACTGTCAAAATACTTGATACGCAATAATCTATATCTTCCCAAAGATGCTGTGGCTTATAAGAAACTTTCTTCCTCTCCACCAAAAGTTTACTGAAATTCCCCCTAAAAAGTAGACAAAGAGTGACATGTATTAATCTAGCCAGTCAACAAAGAATAACTAAAGTCTTTGACCTAAAAGGTGCCAAAGAGTTAACTAGCATTGTCACATTGTAGATTCTTGAATAATTTAAGATACTGCATTTTCTTTTATGCTAAGTTGTGGTTCCTTGAAAGAACACTAGGCTAAGATGGGTTCTTCCAATTAGCTGTTGGATTTGAAAAACTTATTAGATCTCACTGTGCTTTAGTTTCCTCACCTATGAAATGGCATGTTACTTGTTTCATTTATCTCACAAAGTTGTTGTGACAATATGAGAAATACTTAGAGTAATGTAAAATCCATTATGTGATCTCAAAGACATAGAGTTCACTAATTAGAAGCTCATGAAAATCTTCATGGGAATTTGAAGAGGAAAAAAAACTTAAGCACTAGATAAAATTAAGTGCAATTTACAGAGGTAAATTTTTTAACCCAGGGCCACCACATAAGACCATGTAGATTGTGAACTGCACAACTCTAAGAGGTGCTATTCATGAAGCAGTGGCCATACACTGACCTACTTAAATCAACTGCTTAAGAATCTCAGAACTATCCATTTACTTGTTGCAGCAACCAATATTCCCATTTTTTTGTTGATGCAGGTTCCCAAGAACCTCTTCTTGACCACACTTTGCTTGTCCTATTTGCAGTAAGTCTTGTGGTTTTCTAGACAGGGCATAAGTTTGGTCTTGCAATTAATTCAGATTGGTATTCACCATCCTCCCTCCCTTCCTGTCCATCTTAGTAAGGTTTTGATCACATAATTATTAAAAGTAAAATATTTTTAATATGAATTCTTTTTTAAAAATTTACCTTTGTTTTCAGTTTTTTATTTTCTTCTACAATAGCTTCATATTTTTCTTTCATTTCTGCCAATTCTAGACGAAGCAGCTCTATTTCTGGATTTTCTGGGGTAGCAGCTCCTAAGTGATGCTTTAAAAAACTATTATCATTGTTAAGAATTTAGTTCTGGCCGGGCGCGGTGGCTCACGCCTGTAATCCTAGCACTCTGGGAGGCCGAGGCGGGTGGATCGTTCTGAGCTCAGGAGTTCAAGACCAGCCTGAGCAAGAGCGAGACCCCGTCTCTACCGAAAATAGAAAGAAATTAACTGGACAGCTAAAAATATATATAGAAAAAATTAGCCGGGCATGGTGGCACATGCCTGTAGTCCCAGCTACTCGGGAGGCTGAGACAGTAGGATTGCTCGAGCCCAGGAGTTTGAGGTTGCTGTGAGCTAGGCTGACGCCACGG
>RJWJ010035786.1:0-16452 GCA_004363605.1 Indri indri
GGCAGCAGAGCAAAAGAACAACCTTAGTACCTTTTTTTAGAAACAGTACAATAAATTATTTTTGAGGACTGTACAGTATATAGTGATGTGATAGAACTTTCTAGGCTGATTCTAGTGTCCCTATTATTAACAGTTCCCCCCAGAACATGGAAATAACCATTGTTTACAGAGCTGAGCATTGGTGACAGGGTCTGACAGGGTCAGTCTACTAAAAAAAAAATACGGTGGCAATATTAGGTAACTTTTTTTCCTATGAAGTTTTTTGTAGGTCCTTGTTGTAACTAATTTAGGATGAGTTTCTATGTTGTATATTAAAGTTACATTATGTGTAACAGATTGGTTTTCTCAGCACAAAATAAAAAGCGTCTGTATTAATGTAAAGATTGAGAATAAAACCTTCAAGGTTTTCCAGCATGGTGGATAATGGTTTGTTCTTTTTGAATCACTTGAGGTAATTTGAATACGTGGACTTCAAATCATTTCTACTTTTAATGTTGGAAGAAATTATCTGTGTTTTTTCTTCACATCCACACACACTTGGAACTCAAGCTGTTACTCTGCTGGAGAGGCATGAGCAGATCTAGACTCATTTATGGATCACAATGATCAGAAATTGACTGGAGGGGACACCATAAATATCAAGCCAATTCAGTGGCCAGATGACAATACACATGTTGGTTTTTTAAAGCCACATCTGTATCATGGCCAAGAATTTCCAAGCAGGGCTCTCAGGCAAGGAGGAGAGAGTTTCTACATTCTGAATGCAGAGACCGCCACTCCCAGGGAAGGCTAGATGGCCCTCATGTCCAAACACAACCTGAATTACTAGGAAAGAGATGTGCAAAGCATCTTGCCATTTCTTTGCAAAATCACTCCCACTCATAGCTGAATGAGGCAATAAGATTGCAGGACATCTATTTACCAATGCTTTTCCAAAGTACTAGTACCAATGCTCCAGCACAGGCTTGTCACTAAACTCAAATATTTTGCTAACCTAAATAAAGGAGTGAACAGAGAAAGCATGGATAAGCTAAAACTGGCTTATTCTTACCAAATGCCGTCCCATTTCTGTCAACCTTTAAGTCACAAATCATTTATTAACATAGGAAAATTTACTGAGAACCTCACTATGTGCCAGATCCTGGGCTAGGTACCATGGATAGAGCACGCTTTAGCTTCCTGTGGCTGGTGGAAGAAATTAGTATAAACTGAGTGGCTTAAAATAACAAAAATTTGTTCTCACACTTTATGGAGGCCAGAAGTCTGAAATTAAAGTATCGGCAGGGCCACACTCCCTTAGGGGATCTAAGGGAGAATTCGTTCCGTGCCTTTTCTAGCGTCTGGTGGTTGCCAGCTTCCTTGGCTCGTGGCCACATTGCTCCAGTCTCTAGCTCAGTCTTCACATCACCTACTCCTCTGTGTCTGTTTGTGTTCTCTGTGTGTCTTACAAGGACACTCGTCATTGGATCTAGGGCCAACATGGATAACATAGGATGATCTCATCCTGAGATTCTTAACTTATTTACATCTGCAAAGGCCCTTTTTTCAAATAAAGTAACATTCTCAGGTTCTGGGGATTAGGATGGAAACATATCCTTTTGGGGGCCCTATTCACAAAAAAATTTAAAAAAGATGAATAAGATATAGTCCCTAACTTTAAGAAGCAGAAAGACTGGAAAATATTTTAATGGCAATGACCAAGGAAGGCAGCACAGGGAAAGAAGAGAATCAAGGATATGAATGAAGGACCCCCAGGCTAAATAAATAGGGCCTGAATAATCAAGACATGATGATACTATTTTTAAACATCCAAAAATAATGAGCAGGTGCACCAAAGCCAACAGGACTGGCCTTGAAGGAAATAAAGGAGTCAGAAGTGAGAAATTCTTCCCTTCCCTCCCTTCTGGATGTGTTTGAATCAGCAACCCAATCAATCAGTCCAAAACCTACAAGATGCTCAAAGACAACAGTGCTCACCAGTCTCTGAATTCCTACATCCCAGTAAGAACCTGGAATTTGGGGAATGTAGTAGGGTGGATTAGGTAATGAATTCAACAGTACCGAATGACAAAAACGAATCCTGCTGTGACTGAAACTGGCAGGAGTGCTAGATAAGCTGTTCAAAATGAGCGTCTGCTCAGGATAAAGGCTGCAGCAAGGCTGTTGGAAGAGGAAATAAACTCAATCCACTGATGGAATGTGACAGTCTGAAGAAGGCAGTATCAGATGGGTTGTGCAGAGACCTGGCTGATGCCTGAAACAATCGAACTGATCATGGATCTTTTTAAACCAGACAATTAGGCTTGTGTATGAATCTTTAGAAAACTGTGTTTTGGGGAGCTGGTTTTTGATCTATGCCCACTATATTCATGCCCTAAAAATGCATTAACTGACAGTTCTCATTATTTTCTTTTTCCTTGCCATCAGCCTTGTTTCTTATTAGAAAGTACATCATCTCACATGTCATCTCCAGAAGTATTTTTTAAAAAACATTCAACATATGTATAGAAAATAGCAGCTATAAAATCTGTTTTTACATAGCCATTTCAAGCAAATGGGTTTTTGTTGATTTCTTTGTTTTCTTTTTTGAAATCCAGTTACATTTCATCCTTCCAGAATATTAAACTGTTTGAGCCAATCCACTTTTGCAAAAACTTTCTGAATTGAAAGAACCCAAACGGAATGATGTATCCCACTCATAAAAAAAAAATACCAGGGCGGCATTAGCAACATGGCAAAATAGGAAGCTCCTGACTCTCCCTCCACCCACGAATGTACCAAAAAAAATCTATTCACAGATCAATTCCCTCTGAGAGTCAGAGACCATTTGAGAGACTCCTACCCACCAGGCAACTGAGAAAACACCCACACTGAGTGGATAGGAAAAGCTGAGGCTCACTCTGGCACAGACCCTGCCCCCGGCACTGCACCATAAAATAGAGAAAGGAATCCGCATCACCCAGCTTTCTCCTGTGGAGAGGAAGGTTTAGACCTCACCTACATCACCCTAATTCTAAGGTTCCCCATGATATGGCTTTTAATTCACCAGCTCTGGGAGCAGAGGGGATTAGACACATGAGTCTCTCTAGACCACAGCAAAAAAGCAGTGATATTCAACAGGCATGCAAGCCCTTCTAGGGGCATCATGCCCCAGAAGACATAAAGAGACAGGGCTTTAAAAATGTAGCCCCCTGTCTCCCTGGAGAGGACACATTCTTCCAGTGGCTACGTGGCAGTCTGGCTTCTAACTAACTTGCTTTGGGAGTTAACAGGGCAGAGAAATAATAGCTCACTGGCAGCCTGAGAAGCAAATCAGCACTTCTTGAGCTTCCTCTCCCAGTTTGCCCCAGCAATAACTCCAAGTCTATTAATCCCTCCTGGTAGGAGTTTGTTCACACATTGAGCACCCCAAATTTTATAGCTTCCACCAGAGGGACTGCATCCTAAACCTCTTACCTCTGGGAACAGAGGGGACTGGCATACACATGTCTCTCTAGACCACAGGAAAAAAAGTGGCATTTTATATGGGCAAACAAGCACTTTTGAAGGCTTTATACCCCAGGAGCAGTACAGAGCAGGGGCTTAAATTTAGCCCCAATTCTCCCTGGAAGGGGTTTATAACACACTCTTCCAGTGGCTATTTGGAAACCTAGCTTCTAACTAATTTGCCTCAGGGAATTAAAGGGGCAGATAAATATTAACCCACCGCTAGGCTGAGAAGCAGATTGGTACTTCTCCAGCCTTCTCTCCCCATTTTTCCCAGTGATAACTCCAGGCCTTTTAATCCCTCTTGGAAGGAATTTGTCCATGCATCAAGTGCTCCACTTTTATAGCTTCTACTCAAGGTACTTCATCCTCTAAACATCCTAGGTCGGGGAGCAGTGTAAGACCACAGAAAAAAACTGGCCGTTTTACATGCATACATAAGCACTTGCAGAAGCTTCGTCCCCAGGAGTAGAGAAGGGGCTTTTAAAATGCAGCTCTCTGTTCTTCCCAGAAGGAGTTTATACCACACATTGGGTGCCCCAACATTTACAGCTACCTATCAAAGGACTCCATCCTAAACCTCTTAGCTCTGGAGCAGAAGAGACTAGGCATAGGTGAGTCTCCCTAGATCACAGAACAAAGAGGTTGTTTTAAATAAGCACAGAAACACTTCCAGGGGCTACACTCCCTTGGAGCAGTGCAAAAAAGTGGCAGGAGCATGCACCTACCATTTTCTCTTCAGAAGGAACTTACGGCACATAGTGCCAGTGGCTACTTAGTGGCCTGGCTTCTGATGAACTTGCACTGGGGAGCTAATAGGGCAAACAAACAATAGCCTTCTGGCAGCCAGAGCCAGAGTTTGGAGCCTTTCCTTTGGCTTTCCCAGTGATAAATAAAAGTCTACCCATTCTTCTTGGAAGGAGTTTGGCCATACAACAAGTGCCACAATGTCAATATCTCCCACCCAAGGGACTGTCTCCTTAATGACCTAGCTTTGGGAGTTCAATGGGGTTTTGCATTTATTAATGGCCCTAGACCACAGAAAACAAAGAGGCAAACATACAACAGACCCATTTTCAGCAGCCATCTCCCCAGCATCAGAGGGTGCAGCCTGAACATGAGGACAGGCATTTGCTACATATCTCCCCAGGTAAGTGCAGAAAGAGTGGGAGATGAACACCCATGCCCAGCTCCACCATAGGAAAAACTAAAACATACATACACACTCAATACCACCACCTTTCCAGCTACATCTAGGGAGTCTGGCTTCTACCTTACCAGTCTCGGGGTACTGACAGGATACAACACATTCTAAGCTCCAGGGGCCACCATACACAGAGAGAACAGTCTGAACAAACATGGAAATTTGAGAGGCAACTTAAAGTCTCTGGCCAGATGAATTAGTGAGATCCTTCTATAAGAAGCCGGTCTGAAAAACCTGGGAAGGTAGTTGTCTTATAAAATGCACAGACACCAACACAGAGAGTCAAGGAAATTAAGCAACAGGGTATTATATTCCAAATAAAAAAAACAAGATACATCTCCAGAAGCTGACCCTAGTGAAATGGAGATATGTGATTTATCCAACAAAGAATTCAAAATAATGGTCATAATGATATGCACCAAGGTAAGGAGAGTAATGCAAAGACAAACTAAGAATTTCAATAAAGACATAGAAAGCATGAAAAAGTACCAAACAGAAATCATAGAGCTGATGAATACTATAGCTGAATTGAAAAATTCAATAGAGGGTTCAATAGCAGACTAGATCAAGCAGAAGAAAGGATCAGTGAAGTCAAAGACCGATCACTGGAAATCACACAATCTGAGGAGCAAAAAAGGAAATGAATGAAAAATAGTGAGGATAGACTAAGAGACTTATGGGACACCATAAAGCATAATAACATACACATTCTTAGTATGCCAGAAGGAGAAGAGAGAGAGAAAGAAATGGAAATAAAACATAGTCAAAGAAATAATGGTAGGAAACTTCCCAAACCTAGGGAAGGAAATACAGATACAGACCCAGGAAGCCCAAAAGATACCAAATAAGAAGAATTGAAAGAAACCCACCTCGAGGCACATTATAATTAAAAGTTAAAGACAAAGACAGAGTGTTGAAAGCAGCAAGGGGAAAGCAACTTGTTACATACAAAGAAACCTCCTTAAAATTATCAGAAGATTTTTCAGCAGAAACCTTATAGGCCAGAAGGAAATAGGATGATATATTCAAAATCCTAAAAGAAAAAAAAATTGCCAGTCAAGAATATTATACTCAACAACCTTGTCTTTCAAAAATGAAGGGGATTAAAAACTTTCTCAAACAAACAAAAGCTGTGAGAGTTTGTTACCATTTCTCAGACAGACAAAATCTATGAAAGTTTTGTTACTGCCTCATAAGAAATGCTAAAGGGAGCTCTTCCCGAGGAAGGAAGAGGATGCTAATTAGTAACATGAAAACATATGAAAATATAAAACCCTTTGGTAAAAGTAAGTACATTATCAAATCCAAAATACTCTAATACAGTAATGTCAGTGAATAAATCAATGATATCTTTAGTATAAAAGTTAATTCAAAACTATTAAAAACAACTAAAGCTATAATAAATTCTTAAGGATAATTTTTTTTAAAAAAATGCAAATTATGACATCAAAACATAAAAGGTGGGAGTAGGGAGAATAAAAATGTAAATTTTGTGTATACAATCAAACTTAAGTTTGTATTGACTTAAAATAGCCAATTATAAGATGGTTTATGTAAGCTTCAGGGTAACCACAAAAGCCTATAATAGATACTCAAAACATAAAAAGAAAAGATCTAAAGCATACCACTACAGAAAGTCCTCACACTACAAAGGAAGAAAATAATAGATGAGGAAAGGAACAAATTCATGAAGAAACCACAGAACAATTAACAAAATGGCACTAGTAGGTCCTTCCTTATCAATAATTACTTTTAATGGAAATGGATTAAATTCTCCAATCAAAAGGCATAAAGTGGCTGAATGGATTTTTAAAAAAGATCCAACTATATGCTGTCTACAAGAGATTTACTTCACCTTAAAGGACACTCATAAACTGAAAATGAAGGAATGGAAAAAGATATTCCAAACAATTGCAAACAAAAAGAGAAGAGGGGTAGCTGTACTTATTTCAGAGAAAATGGACTTTAGGTCAAAAACTGTAGAAAGAGACAAAGAAAGTAATTATATAGTGATAAAGAGGTCCATTCATCAAGAGAATATAATGATTATAAACATATATGCACCCAACATCAGAACACCTAAATATATAAAGCAAACATTATGAGATCTGAAAAAGGACATAGGTTGAAACACAATAATAGATGTCAATACCACACTTTCATCATTGAACAGATCATCCAGACAGAAAATCAATAAGGAAACATTGAATTTGAACTATACTTTAGACCAAATGGACTCAATAGACACATACAGAACATTCCACCCAACAACAGAATATACATCCTTATCAAGTGCACATAGAACATTCTCTAGAATAGATCCTATGTCAGGCCACAAAACAAGTTTTGACAAATTTAAGAAGACTGAAGTCATAACAAATATCTTTTCTGACCACAATGGTATGTAACTAGAAATCAACAGAAGGAATCATAGAAAACTAACCAATATGTGAAAATTAAACAATATGCTCCTGAACAACTATTTGATCAAAGAAGAAATTAAAAAGGAAATTTAAAAATATCTTGAAACAAAAATGGAAATGCAACATACCAAAACTTATGGGATTCAGCAAAAGCAGTTTTAAGAGGGAAATTTATAGCAATAAACATTTACATCAAATAAACAATCTAACTTTACACCTGAAGGAACTAGAAAAAAGAACAAACTAATCCCAAAGTTAGCAGAAGGAAGAAAATAACAAAGATCAGAGGAGAAATAAATGAAATAGAGACTGGAAAAACAATAGAAAAGATCAAGAAAAGCTAAACAAAATTGACAAGCCCTTAGCTAGGCTAACTAAGAAAAAAAGAAAGATGACTGAAATAAAATCAGAAATGGGAAAAGAATCATTAAAATTGAGAAATACAAAGGTTCATAAGAGACTACCATGAACAATTATATGCCAACAAATTGGACAACCTAGAACAAATGGATAAATTCTTAGAAACACAAAACCTGCCAAAACCAATTCACAAAGAAATTAGAAATCTGAACAGAATGACGAGTAAGGAAATTGAGTCAATAATTTAAAATCTACCATCAAAGAAAATCTCAGGGCCAGATGGTGTCATGGCTCAGCTGGCTTGAGGTCCTGCCTGCTGGCAGAGGCCTAGGAAAAACTGCAGAATAGGGGAGGGTAGAAAGGAGCAAGGCCTGCTCCAGGCTGCCTGACTGAGGAACTGAGTGTCTGAGACAGCCCCACCTCCACACGCAGACTTTCTGGTTGAGTGGGGCTACTTCAGCCCCCCCAAGGAAGCTTTGCCCAGAGGCAGGGAACAGACCTTTGACCCCTTCTAAAAGCATCTGTGGAGCTTGAGGGCAGGCTCACCCAACCCAGTCCCATCCAGCCTCACTCCCCTCCCTCACCTGCCCCTGCTGAGGTGGAGAATAAGGACACACCTGGAAGTCCCAGGGCTCCACCCACCACCTGGGGCATTACAGTGCTTTTCCTGAGGAACTACAGCTGGTCACAGGATCCAAAAACAACACTGCAGCTTATTCCTTTTGGCAAGCACCACCTACTGACAGGGAGGTCAATTTGCACACCCTTTTACTACATCTACTCACTCATCACACAGGGTTCAATCAATCCTCACCCACAAGCACCAACTACTGCCTCAGAGATTAAACTGGGCATGTCATTATTAAACAAAAGAAAATCCAAAAGTAAGAAGCAACAGCTGCTCCAGACGAGATGGAATAAGTGAAAGAACTCCAGAAGTAAGAAGAATCAAAGTGAAAGGACATCCCCAAAAGGGAGCACCAGCTCTCTAGCCATGGATACTAACCAAAAATCAGAATATTGAAATGACAGATGAAGAATTTTGAACATGGATTGTAAGGAAGCTCAATGAAATGCAAGATAAAATGGAAACCCAACACAAAGAAACTACAAAAACAATGCAGGAAATGAATGAAAAATTCACTGAAGAAATTGAAATATTAAAGAAAAATCAAACATAACTTTTGGAAATGAAAAATTCATTCAAGGAATTACAAAACATAGTAGAAAGCCTTAAGAATAGGTTAGGTCAGGCAGAAGAAAGAATCTCAGAGCTCGAAGACAACATGTTTCAATTCGACAAGTCAGTCACAGAGATAGAGCAGAGAAATAAGACGAATAAGCAAAGCCTCAAGGAAAATGGAATTATGTAGAGGCCTAACGAAAGAATCATAGACATCCCTGAGGGTAAAGAAAAAAATACACAAGGGTTGGATAATTTATTTCAGGGAATAATTGAGGAAAATTTCCCTGGCCTTGCTAGAAATCTAGATATCCAGGTACAAGAAGCTCAAAGGACTCCTGGGAGATTCATCACAAAGAGGCAAACACCATGACACATAGTCATCAGACTGGCCAAAATAAACATGAAAGAGGCACTCATAGGAGCCCTAAGGTAAAAACAGCAGATGATTTACAAAGTAAAACCCATCAGACTAACTGCAGACTTCTCAACTGAGACCTTACAAGCTAGAAGGGATTGGGGCCCCATTCTCAGTTTTCTCAAACAGAATAATGCCCAGCCTAGAATTTTGTATCCTCCAAAAGTAAGTTTCATATATGAGGAGGAAGTAAAGTCTTTCTCAGACAAGGAAACACTGAGGGAATTTGTCAGGACAAGACCAGCCCTGCAGGAAGTACTCAGAACTGCATTATACACAGATCAGCACAATAGACACTCACCAGTGTAAAGTCACCCAAAAGCTAAAGGTCAAAGGCCAGATATCACAATGGCTCCACAGACAAAACAAAGCAACAAAGTTCTATTCAACAGGATGAACAGAAATCCACCCCCATTATCAATTCTTTCAACAAATGTGAATGGTTTGAACTGCCCACTGAAGAGATATAGGCTGGCCAAATGTATAAATATATATAAGTCTGGTATCTGCTATCTTCAGGAAAAACACCTAAACCACAAGGACTCATTCAGACTCAAAGTGAAGGAATGGAAAATAATATTCCATGCAAATGGGCCAAAAGAAAGCTGGTATAGCAGTTCTCATATCAGATAACTTAGTCTTCAAATTGACAAAAGTAATGAAGGACAAAGATGGACATTATATAATGGTAAAGGGAACAATTTAACAAGAAGACATAACAATTCTAAATATTTATGCAACTAACACAGGTGCACCAACATTCATAAAGCAAATCCTATTTGATCTAAACAAAACAAACAGCAGCAGCACCATAACAGCCACGACTTCAACACCCCTCTGACAGAAGAGTACAGATTCTCCAAACAGAAAATAAACAAAGAAACAATGTCCACACTGTCTGCAGGATGGGCACACTTGCAGCTGTGACTCAGGCAGTGCAAAGGCAATTTATACAACCAAAGCGTTTGTACCCCCATAATATTCTGAAATAAAAAAATAAAAATAAATACCAAAAAAAAGACATACAAATGGCCAAGAGATATATGGAAAAAATACTCAGCATGTCTAATCAAAAGAGAAATGCAAATTAAAACCACAATGAGACATCACCTCACAACTGCTAGTTTAGCTATTCTTTTCAAAAAGATGAAAGATAAGTATTGGCAAGGATGTGGAGAAGAGGGGAACTCTTACATATTGTTGGTGGTATTGTAAATGAGTACAGCCATTTTGGAAAGAAGTATGGAGGTTCCTCAAAAAATTAAAAATAGAATTGCATATGCCCCAGCAGTCCTACTACAATGTGTATACCCAAAGGAATTGAAATCAGTACATTGAAGACATATCTGCACTTCCATGCTTATAGCAGCACTCCTCACAATAGCCACTATATGTAAACAACCTAAGCACCCATCAAGGGATCAATTTATTTTGAAAATGTGGTATATATACACAATGGAATACTAGTCAGCCTTAAAAAAAAAACAACAACAAGAATTTCTGTCATTTGCAATAACATGAACATACCTAGAGGACATTATGTTAAGTGAAATAAGCAAGCCACAAAGACACAAATACCTTATGATCTCACTTATATACAGAATCTAAAAAAAGTTGAATTCTTACAAGTAGAGATTAGAATGGTGGTTACCAGAGGCTGGGGTGGGTGTGGACCTGGAAAGGAGAGATGTTGGTCAACAAGGGCAAAGTTTCAGTTACAGAAGAGAAATAAGTTCTGGTGTTCTATGGCACAGCACAGTGACTGCAGTATAGTTCATGATAATATATTGTATATTTCAAAACAGCTAAAAGAGAGAATTTAAATGTTCTCATCACAAAGGAATGATAAATATTTGAGGTGATGGATATGCTAATAAGCCTGATTTGATCATTCCACAATGTATATATGTATCAAAACATATTATGCCCTATAATATATACAACTATTTCTCAATTAAAAATAAGTCTTAAAAAAAATCAGAACCTAACTATATGCTTGATTATTCATGCTTTTCTGAGAGTTTACAGCTTCTGAGGTGCTCCCTCCATGTCCTCTCCAGCTTAAATATTAATAGACTTCCCTGCCCACTCAGGTTTATCATGGTAAAATAAAACGGTCCCCATTTTTAAACTGTGAGGCAGGCTGGCTGGTAGACCACACAGAGGACAGACTAAGAGAGTGGCTGAGAAAGGAGATAATTCGGCCAGCGCACCTTTACAGTTTTCAATCCCACAGTTTCTCCAGGCTAGTCCCTGCTTTATTCACCCACCCACCCACCATGACAACTTTGAGCCTGAGAGCTCTTCCATCAAGGGCTGTAAGCGTGGAGAAGCCAAGAAAAGTGAGGTGCCAGGAAGATGGAACAGCAACATGGAATTATAACCACAGCTCTAAAGATAAAGGCAAAATCCATGAACAAGGCAATTAGCACTCCTGCTATGTGACTGAAGGTATAGATTTGCATAATTCCCACCGGTTTAATGCTTTTATTTGGAAAGCAACCAATGGATATCTGAAATCAATCATCTTAGATAAAAGAAATACTGTCCCTCCAAGCCAGATTTGCCAATATTCATTAGCTATTTCAGACAGCACTCTCCTTCCAGGGGTCATTAGTAAGATGAAGAAAATTCCAGCAAATTAAAAGCCTTACTGGGACATTTTATTCAAGGACATTGGAGATCTGGTTTTTGAAGCACCTGCTATTAAAGGAATCCTAAATGTCTTTTGCAGCTCAATAAGTCTTAAAAAAGGAGTTGGTCACTGTGCACAGATTGAGATGGGCCCTATCTAAACTAATGTGACTAGACCAGGGGACCCTCTCCAGTGTCGCAGCTCAAGAACCTATGCTGAAGCTATTTTTATGCATCAACATTCCCTACTTCCATATGGTTACTTTAAATGGATCTGTACATAAGACCAGATATCTCCAAATACAGTTATCTCAGCAATAAATGTTATATAAACCCCAATGAGAAAAGGCGTTTAAACCAACCTTGCTAATTTACTTTGAACCAATTCACTCGTTTTAGTTTTATCATTTGCCAATCAATATTCATAATGGAGTCCTAAAATTACAAGGGGGAACTCAGGAGAGTATCTGGCTTTGTACTGGGTCGGTGATTAAATCATTAAGAACAGGTGATGGGTTATTTGCTTCTTCAATATCTCTAGAGACTTGACAAACTTTTAAGGTGGTAAGCTCCTAAAGGCAAAGAACCTGTGTGCAAACAGATTTTTCTGAACAGTTTTGTTTGTGGTAGGCTGCAGTGACCTAAGCCAGGGGTCAGTAAATCATAACCCACAGGCCAAATCCTAGCCTACCACCTATTCCTATAAGGCCTGTGAGCTAAGAATGGTTTTACATTTTTTAAACAGTTGGGAAAACATCAAAAGAAAAATATTTCATGACACATGAAATTTAAATGAAACTCAAATTTCAGTGTCCATAAATGCAGTTTAATTGGAATGCAGCCACACCCATTCATTTACATATTGTCTGTGACTCCTTTCATGTTACAATGGCAGAACTGAGTAGATGCAACAGAGACCACATGCCCTGCAAAGCTGAAAACATGTACTGCCTGACCCTTTTCAAAAAAAACTTTGCTGGCCTCTCATCTAGACAAGTACAATAGTAATATCAATTATAATATTAATAGTAATTAATTTCTTTTAAATTATTCATTCCCATCTTAAAGTTTTACTTCTTTCATTTATGATGCTAAAGGAACTCATCTAAAAATATTAAACCAAAACAAATAAAATCCAGAAAGAGAGTAACCTGTAGCCAGTTACTATGAAGGCAAATTCCATTTTAGCTTCCAAAGAATGAGACAGGTATTGAGATTTTTAAAAAGTTTACTCCCCTCAGGACCTATACTTTAGGGCAACCTGAACTTAGGACTTGGGTCTATAAACCTGGGATAATATTCATTACTATAAAATAGATGTGAGGGAGTTTTAGGTCCTCTGAGATCTATTCAACATATCAGTAGCATAAAAAAATAAATGTGAGCAGTACGCTGACTTTAAACTTGGCCAATGGAGTTATCTTCCCATCCCGAACCCAGGAAATTTATTGTAATGAGGAAGAGATAAATGATCTATACATTAGACTCCCATTAGAAATTACCATGAGCCACTGGAAGTAGCTCTATTGTTAGACATCAAATGACATTTGGCCAGATGGGTCTTGAAGAAGCACAATTATGACCCACCACCTGAGGACTTGGAGACCCCAGATGGCAAATAACCAGACTCGAGCAATTCTTCCACATAACCAACTTAAACCTCCTTTTTCTTTTGGGAAGAAAATAAGGACAGACGTCTACACAAAAACACTATGAAATCTTTTTAATCCTAGAAAGGATTTGATTACCAGTAACTAAAGAGGGGGGAAAGTCAACAACAATAAAACTCAGACTTTTTAATCAAGTGAACACATATCCAATTAATCAACATTGTTAAATGGCACGATATTAATTTATCCACAGAAGACATGTTCTCATCCAGTGGAAAACTGATTTAAATATGTTTTGACAGAGTACTAAGAGACATTATAGGTGACAGTTGACTTAACAAAATATTTAAGGCTTCAAAACTGTGCCTTTTAGAAAAATAACAAATAACCTCTTCTTCTACCACTTATGGGGAAAAGGGAACAACAAATGTCAATTAAAAGTCACAGAAACATGATTAATTTGTTTATGCCTTTCAACATTTCACTGAGCTTTGCAAAGGCCAAACATAAAACTAAAGTGAATTTTATAGCCAGGATTGGTCTGAACATTTTCCTCATAATATTCTTTCTGTCACGCTTCTTCTGTGCTTGGAATAAAATGACAAACCACTAGAATCCAAAGGAAAAAGTCAGCTCCTTTCCAAAGATGGGACTGAGCTGACAAAAATCCATTTAATATCTAAAATTAGAAATAAAATAAATTCTTCAATATCAACTACATTTTCAGAGAGTTCATTAAAATTTAAGGCATTTTTGACAAGTCAGGGATTTTAAGTCCAGTGACAGGAGAAGAAAGAAGCTACCTGGGAGCAAATCCCAACTATCTTTATGGCTTGGAACATACATATTGAGTGCGGCTGAAGATGAAGAGAGAGGTGACAGGTGGAAATTTTCTGGCTCTGTCCAGTCTAGACAACTTTGCCAAGGCTCCTCTGAAACGGTGCATTTCAAATGTATTTCCAATCTTCTGTTTAAATTTTGATCAAGATGAGGAAACGCTGGTCAACACTCTGTTAACAGGATAACAGTGATAACAAGGCCAAAATAATTTCTTCTTTATAAAAAGGACTCAAGAAATTAAATGCAAGAAAAGGTTTACGCGAAGTGACACCCTCCATGAATTCCACAACAGACAATAAAAGAATGGTAACCTCACTAATATGCGTTAACAATAGAAATATATATAAAACAAACATTCATTCAATAATAACAGGATGGTCTAGTGTTTTACCCAGCAGCCAAATAAACACAATTATTCATTTTTCTTCCATTTTCCATAAAAATAAAGAAATCACCTGCAGAATCAAAAGTTACAAGTCATACTTCATTGAAATTCTTGGGGCAAACCTTTCAACAAACCCTACCCATATGCCCTGCCTCTCTCAGCCAATCACAAGTCTTTTTAAAAATCTGAATTGAGATCTATAAAGATTAGTGTTTATTGGAAACAAGCCAGAGCACCTTAGATCATCAATGGCCAGGAAACTCCCCTCTTTTCCAGTTCTAAAACAATTAAGGTTTACACAAGTTAGCAAAATTAGTTAGTCAAATCCATTCAAACTTCTTTCAATAAATAATATCCAAGTAGAGATAATACTAGTTACCCGTCATTGTATTCATAGGAAATGTCACAATTATCTGGATTACTTTTGAATAGGACCAACACTTATTTCATAATTGCTTATGGTACAACCACATTCTTATTATGAATACAATTATATGCAATTTTCCACAATTAAATTCCTGCCTTATTGGCTTAAAAAAAAACTTCCAAGAAAGTCATAATCCTCAAAGTATTGTAGAAGAAAAATAACCATATAACCTCCGATGCTTGACATAGGGCACATGCCCCACTGACATTTTCTAGAGACCATGAAATTACCCAATACCCTTGTACAGTTGTCTGTACTTATAGACAAGCCATCCCACTTTCTTCTTCATGATATTGCCAGTGATTTGATAAACAGACTTTCCCACTTACTTTAAATCATACTCAAGCACTACATAAACTGTTTTAAGCCATTTGACTTCTACGATAGTGCCAGCTTGTTTGTATTAATGGACAGTCAAGCCTTCTTCTTGCCTTTTGTTTGTTTATTTATTTTAAGACTCCTTCAAACTTTCAGTCAAGCCCTTCTTACCAGTTTCAACAAAGATGGCATTTCGAAGGCGATTCTAAGTTTAGACAACTTCGGCACATGCTAACTCTTCCTAAAATATTACTGATCATTTAAGCTTCTGAAATCAAGAGAAGATACCTTATGGAAAAAAAGAAAAATTTATTGTCTTTGTTGCTCCCCATTTTTAATAGAAAAGCTGTTTTAAGGTCTCTCAGGAAAATAAATAATGGGAAAAATAACTATACCGTAAAAATTTTTCAAATCTTTCCCAAAATATAAAGAAAAAACATAAATGGGATCACAGCACATATGTTCACATCTGCCCTCCAAAGCACACTTTTTATGTAGAAGTTATAAAGAATAAAAGTTACCCATTAATTATATGGCATGCATCAGCAGTGCACTGGTGGGCTTAAACTTGGTTTTCAGTTATGTGTATGTACAGATAAATCTCTTCCTGAGTTGAGTTTCATCTTCAGTTGAGACCCAAATCATTTGCTTTCCTTTTTTGGCAAGGTACTTGACCATGTGATAAGGCAATCAAACATTTCAACCTCCTTCCCTTTTCAGCGGCACGGCCCTCCTCAGTGAGATCACCAGCGTGACAGGTGTGAGGATGGGCCCTAAAATATGGTCCTGTAAAACTAGAGCAGGTTTCTCTGTTCATTAGTCTGAAGGCTATAGCACTGTCTCTTCATATATTTGGGGATCTTGAGGATTTCAGTTGAACAGATTCAAAATGGTCTTCTTTTTCCTAAGAAAAAATATTAAAAACAAAATCAACTCACTGAAGTTCTCATAAGATTTTAGGATCTTACATGTCCAGAAGGAAAGTTCCAGAAATCATTTTAATCTATGTACCTGCCACTTAGGATTAGAAGTTTATATTTAAAGTTGGGTGGCAGCTATAAAACAAATAGCATGCCTACCCTGAAGGGCACTTTTGATGTCCAAGAGATAAGACAGACAAATCCAAAATAGAAGCAAAACATGATTACAATAGATACCAAAAGA
>RJWJ010035787.1:0-16452 GCA_004363605.1 Indri indri
GGAGTTTTATTAATAAATAGGGCTTCAGGACTGAACTTGAGAAAAGGGGGCAGAGAGGTGGAGGTGAACCTTAAAGATTTCCTATTTCATTTTCTTACTTTGGACCCGGCTGCTTGCTATAGGTTGCACAAGGGGAACTGTTAGTGAGGTAGGGGTGGAAATTGATCTGAGGCATCTGTTTTCTAGATTAAGGTGATCGTAATAACACAACAGCATCATTTCTTTCTTCCCCAAAGAAGCATCTCTGTTTGTGTTCTTATCTCTTCTCAAGAATAGTGCTGGAGTCTGCAGTATTTTAAGGAAAAGGGATGTGAATAAGTTTTAAATCATCGAGCCCAAGGCTCTGCTCTGAGACTCCGGCTCTTTCTAGGAGTTTCATTTCTGCCCTGAAACTGCCAGTTGAGAGCTTCGCAGTATCCTGCCTACTCCCCTCCCCTAAAACGAGCAAGCTGAATTTGGGGAACCTGCAGAATGGGGAGAGTCGTCTCTGAATCAGCCAGCTCCCATCACTGCTCCGCAATACCTGGAGGTGACCCTGCTCCAACAAAGGAATCCTCTCTCCAACTCCTTCGTTCCCTCCCCTTCCAAGCTCGGTCTCTTGCTCTGTGCTCTCTGCTTTTGCACATTCAGGGAATCACTTTGTTTCTCTGAATTTAGACTCTTACAACATCAAGCACAGAGTCCTCGCAGTCCCAGGAGACGGCTTCTGTCTACCCAGCCAAGTCTTGTTAAGAGTCCCACCCCACCTCCCCCGCCCCCCAAGTTCGGGTCCCAGGCAATCCTTGGCAAGGGAACAGAGGCAGTATCTTTGCTGCCCATGCCTGTGGTGGCCCCAGATGGAGAGAATTTCATCCTGGGGTATGCTTGGGAAACTTAATATCTAGCAGATTGAATCTCTTTCAGTCTATTTAACATAAATTTGGGGAAGGGAATTTTTAACTTAGAGAATAAAAAATGATTTAAAAGCATAAAACTATGGAAATGTGTAAAGGATATGTATGTGTCTCTTACGTCTATACATGTACAAACTTATGTATATATGCAGTTGGGGTGTGAGTCTGTGTCTGCATGTATATGTGTTTCTATGTATGATTACTTACATGGGCTTCGGTGCCAGACAGACCTGAATGCAAACCACAGATACGTCATTTAACTTCTATGAACCTCAGTTTTCTTCTCTGTACAATGAGGATTAATAATGCCTATTTCACAAGACTATTGTGTGGTTTCATTGAGATCATCTATGTAAAATGCTTAGCACAGTGCCTAGTTGCCTAGTACCTAGAAAGTAGTCTATAAAAGGAGGTTGCTCTCAATGTTGTTTTTGATGTTATTATTATCTTTATCATTATCTTAGCAAACAGAGCTTTAAAGTCCTGGCTTGGAGACTAGCTCTCCACAATGATAGCATAGGACAAAATTTGCAAGCAACTATTTTCAGCACTGGACAACAGATTCCAAAGAGACAATGTTGCAGTTACTATGGCTACATTACAAATTACCGCAAAGCTTAGTAAAGTAAAACAACCGTCTATTACATTCACAGATATTGTGGGTTGAAATTTCAAATAGGATACATCAGGGCAGCTTGTCTCTGCTCTGCAGCGCCTGGGGCTGGATCGTCTGAGGGTTGTTTACTCGCCTATCTAGCAGTTGATGCTGGCTGTCAGCTGAGGGCCTCAGTTTTTCTCTACCCGGGGCTATCCATGTGGTCTCTCCGTGCGCGGGCTAGTTTGGGCTTCCTCACAACGTGGTGACTAGGTCCCAAGGCCGGGGGTGGGGGTGGGGGGGTGAAGAGGAAGAGAGAGATGGATCTTTTTTATTACTTAGACTTGGAATTTGCAGAGCATCACTTGGAGTTGCTGCACTCCATTGGCTAGAACAGTCATGAGCCCCCACCCAGGTTCAAGGGGAGGGAACATAGACCCCACAATCGGTGGGAGGAGTGTTGAAGTCACATTGTAAGAAGAGCGTGATAATGGGAGATATCATTGTGGTCATTTAGGGAAATACAACCATCCACAGAAGGGAAGCCCACAAAGTGAGCCCTGTGATTACTCCAGCTCTTTGCTCAGGGACAATTCCCTGACTGCAGTGCAGGGAGCTAGACCCCACACAGAGCACAGCAGTCCTGCTGAATTGAGGTGGCAAAGGTCAGAGTTCAGGGGCGTTGAAGCAGCTGGAATCTGTGGAGCAGTATATCAATCACAGAGGAAGGGCCTTCTTGTAAGTCTGTATGGGGGTTCATTGAGGACTGTGCTGGCTCGCGTAGGGTGAGACTGTACAAGGTTTACCAAAGAACAGCTGCTATGTGATTGAGAACAGAAAAAAGACTCTAAAAGTGGAGCAGTTCTGGAAGATGTTGGTTGTCTGGGCCAGCCAAAATGGGGAAAAACTCTTGAACACCTGGGCATCCATCTGAAACACCAGGATGCCGTGCTTGACAGCAAGGACCACGAAGTAGAGTAAGACCTGCTCTAACAAAGCTTGGAAGTGGGTAAACGTAAAATACTTCTTCCCTTGTTGTAATTTCCTTAAAAGACGACTGACTACTTAAAGCAAAACAATAATACTTACACATCTGTGAACTGACGTGTCAGGTGTGAAGTAGGAAATGGGATGTGGCAAGTGGGAAATGTAGAGTGTTCTCATATCGGTACAACTTTAAGTGGGCTAAGATAGGTTAAGGATGCACTTAGATAGATTAAGGGAGCCACAGAAGCAAAAATGAAAAAACTTAAAATCAAGCCTTGACAAGATCTGTAGACTAGGTCCTGTGTTTGTATATTTGTATATCCTGCACATTCCATATAAATGAAATCATTATAATATGTGGTCTTTTGCAACTGGGTAGCTGGAGATTTTAATACCTCTCTCCCAATAGAATAAGTAGACCAAAAAAATCAATAACAATATGAAGGCCATATGAAGGCCAGAAGACTTGAACAACACTGTCAACCTTCTAGACTTAATTGATATTGACAGCCGGGTGCAGTGGCTCACGCCTGTAATCCTAGCACTCCGGGAGGCCGAGGCGGGCGGATCGTTCTGAGCTCAGGAGTTTGAGACCAGCCTGAGCAAGAGTGAGACCCCGTCTCTACCAAAAATAGAAAGAAATTAGCTGGACAACTAAAAATATATAGAAAAAAATAGCCGGGCATGGTGGCGCATGCCTGTAGTCCCAGCTACTCGGGAGGCCAAGACAGTAGGATTGCTTAAGCCCAGGAGTTTGAGGTTGCCGTGAGTTAGGCTGACGCCACGGCACTCGCCCCAGGCAAGAGAGTGAGACTCTGTCTCAAAAAAAAAAAAATAAAATTGATATTGACAGAAAACTACACTTGAGAACTCCGGAGTACACATTCTTTTCAAGTGCAAGTGAATCATTTACCAAGATAGACCATATGCTGGGCCATAAAATAAGTCTCAATATAATACAAAAATTGAAATTTTGCAGATTATGTTCTTTTACCAAAACAGAACTGAATTAAAAATTGTAACAATAAGACATCTAGTGCTTCTAGTCCCAGCTAGTCTGGAGGCTGAGGCAGGAGGATCACTTGAGCCCAGGAGTTTGAGGTTGCTGTGAGCTATGATGATGCCACTGCACTCCACCTTGGGCGACAGAGCAAGACCCTGTCTCTAAAAAAAAAATTAAAAATAAAAAAATAAATAAATGTCGATAGTAGTAAAGAAGAAAGGGTTTAGGTCAATCATCTAAGCTTCCACTTTAAGAAGCTAGAAAAAGAACAGATTAAACCAAAAGGGCATAGAAGGAAAGAAATAATAAAAGCAGGCTGTGTGATCATAGGCTAGTCCCTTCTCTTCTCTGGGCTGCACTTTCGTCCTCTGTAAAATAGGGGGCTAAATTTCTTAAATGACTTCTGAGATTCTCTCTAGTTCTAACATTGTTTGTCATTAGTGTGTTTACATGCCTGTGCCCCTATGTGTGTGTGTACATGTGTACATATCATCTGCCTGTGTGTCCATGTCTGTCTGTCTGGTTATATCAGTGTTCCCAAGTCTCTGTGTGTATCCCTGTCCCCTGTCTGCCTGGCTCTCTGTTTGCTGTGTGCACACAAAGTAATAAAGCCGAGGGCTTTCCAGAGAAGGCTGTGTGGGGGAGGAGACTTACTGCTTACAAGTTGCATTATGAACAAGTTCATTGTTGCCCACTTAGCAAAACTAGAGCTGCTCACAACACTAGTGAGTAGGAAGAACATCCACTGCTGAGCTGCAAGATTGAAAGTTAACGAATGACATCATTGCCCTGGCCCCCTCCCATTCCCAGACAGGCCCTGTCCTATGCTTGAGTGACACAGACCATCTCAAGGGATCTATCTACCATTTGCTTTGCTTGGACCTTCTTTAGAACAACCAGGCAGCAGTTCCAGGACGTGGCTTCCACTTGGCGGTCTATCCATATCTGCACACTAACTTCTAGTGTGCCAGTACAACAAGGAGCTGGATAGTCTGTTCTCCAGGGAGACATTAGAGCTTCTGTGGAGTATCCACCCGCAGATGCAGTGTCTGCTTCTCATACCCCAGAGCCATTCATTTGACTTTTTGTGAGTCATAAACCCAGAAGTCTGGGTGTAGAAGCCATTCCCAAGAGCTCAGCTTAGTGACTCATGAGCACAGAGTGAATAGAAGTGCAGAAGAGGATCTGAAGTGTCCCAGAGGACCACAAGTTGGTGGAAAAGCATTTGTCAGGCCAGTTTGAAAATGAAGAAATCTAGCAAGACCTCGGTCATGGAAGCATGAACCTAGATAGCAGGGATAGACAGTTGGACAACTTCTCCCTAAACCCAACCTTGGTCAGGGCATTAATTTGTGTCCTAAACTTAGCGCCACAGGCCTAGTAAGAACCATGAATCCCACAATATGGTTACTTGGCATTAGAAAAAAAGTACAAGATGGGGTCCAGATGAAGACTGGCCAGCTAATGTCTTCTGCCTTCCTTAAGGACAGGAAATGAAAGAAGGAGCAGGAATTCCAGCAAGAGGTATCTAAGTTACACCCAGACAGGACTTTGTGAATATAAGACTAGGGACAGGGAAAGAAGGAGAGGAAAAGGGAAATCAGACAGGAGGGAAGGCGAAGCCTTTGCCCAAAATAAGGGAAAGGAGCCAAGCTGATTCCCCCACCCTGAGGCCTTCACTAGCCCCCAGGAGCCAGAAAGCAAAGCATTCTGGAAGCAGATCTTTGTCTTTACAAAAGAATATGCTTCAGTCCTGTGGAATACCTGTGGCTTATCAGATGATCTGTTTAGGGTGTGACGGGAGGTGATCGGAGCCTCTATTTGAAAGCCAGAGTCCAGTGTCTTCAGCAACTTCTTCCCTCTGCTCTGCCCCTGGACCTTCCTGCAGAGAAGACAGGAGAAACGCAGCTAGAAACACGCCGGTTTTACCTTTTTCTTAGTGGAGAGTCAGCTCTCCAGTGGAGAGGGCAGCTTGGCCCCTGCTTCTTCAGTTTTAAAGCCTCTGAGACACTCGTTTAAATGTGCGATAAAACATCCTGGGGTAGATGTCAGAGGATTCAGATTCAAGTATTGGTTCCGTCACCTACTAAGACACTTGAGCAAAACACTGCACTCCCCTGAGACTTAATTTCCTCGTTGTTAAAAATGGGAATAACAACACCTGTCCTATCTATGTTGTTGCAAGGTGATTGTGAGGTTCAAAGAGGGTATAAGACCTTTAGAAGCTCTGCAATTGTTAAGGGCTTATTGTGCTCCTGATTACCAGGAAATATTTTTATGTACAGCACATGTCCAGGCAGAATGCCAGCTCTCATCTCTTGCATCTTGTCTTGGATAATAATGCTAAAGAGGTACTTGAATAAGCGCAAATCGCACAGAGTCCCTATGGAAAGACTAAAATCGTAATAAAACGTAATATGAGATGGACTATTTCACAGGTAAAGCGGCATGGTTTCTGCAAGACTTTGCCATTTTGCAATTTTTAAGTTCTTGGTTTTATTTCTGCTGCTGAAATTCTTTGACGTGGAGGATGTCCAGGAAGGTGAGTCCTGGACTCAACTACCAAAGGTCCATTCCAGCAATAAAGCTCTGTGACGATAGAGGTAAAAATAACGTTTTAAATGGGACAACTGTCAAAAAGCTTTCCCAAAGCATCTTCTTACTGGATTTTCATGATGCTCCCATGAGAAAAGTAAAGCAGTATTCTTTCCCCCATTTTATATTTTGGGGCACAGAGAGGTTAAGTAACTTTGTCGTGGTATACACAGCTAGTCAGTTGCAGAAACAGGACTAGAATAATAAATAGAGCTGGGATATATATTCGAGCTCTAATCCAATCTCCTCATTTAACAGAAAAGGAAACAGAGGCCCAGAGAAGCACAGTCTTGCCTAAGGATACGAGGTTAGCAGCAGCACCAGGAATAAAACTCAAGGCTGTCGGTTCAGCGCTCTTGCCCTGCCAGTCCAGTGACTCAGAGATCTTGACTCAGTTCTCAGATTCATTTTGCTATACCGCGTCACTAGTCTTGTTCTGCTCAGAAATGGCCAGAATTTGCCCTTCCCTCGGGCACTCAAATGGGCCGGGCTCTACACACCCTCCCAGAGCAAGTCAGGACCCATGCAGGACTAGAACCCCTGCTTGGGGTTGTGATCCACGCGACTGGCTGGGTCCCGGGAGAAACGTTTTTATTTTAGCCAGACACCACAGCCACTCCCAAGGACTTTCAGAGGTGACTCCCCCAGGAAGGTGGCCCCAGCCCTAACCAAGTGGGTGAGGCATGTTGGCACAAGCTTTTAGGCCAGAGTGGGGTGAGTCACCTAAGGGGCACAGCCCTCCAGCTTCCTCTCCACTCTGCCCAAGACTTGGGCTCCCCAGGAGGGAGGATGGGTGGAGAACAGGGAAGAGAGAAAACCTGGTGCTTGAACTTCAAGGCAGAGAAGACCAGGCTGGGCGCTGCTTCCGTGAAGTGGGGCGGGGATGACCCCAGGGGGAGCTCGGAGAACACTGGACAAGCCCCCAGGAAAATGGAAGCCTAGAATGGAAACGACTCCGTTCAGGGTTAGTGGTCCAGCTGGGGTGAGAACTGGAGCTCTGCTTCCCAGTCCTGCGTCTTCTCCTGGGATCCCTTTGCCACCCCTGCACCCCTCCACCCCTCCACCCTCACCGCACACCTCTGCTCTTTCTCCCATGCAGAGTGGGGCATTTCTCTTGCTTTTGCAGGGGAAACTGAGGCATGACAAACGGACTCACAGAAGAGAGTTAGGGACAGCTCCAGGAGGAGAGGGAGTCTCAACCCCACCGGCTCCTCACCCAGAGATGTGGACCCACCTCTGCTGAACGGAACTTTAGAGCGCTCAGCACCGACAGTATGAAGGAGCCCCTTTCTGTATATAATTTAAAATTGTTTGAATATATGCATATTGAGCATAAAATAAGTATAAGGGAGTCCACAAATCCTGATAATCCCTATTATAATACTTAAGTGCTTTTATGGAAAATATAAAATGTCAAGTTCTTTCTTTTTGTCATTCTTTTGGTGCCTCTGCTTGGCTGGAGTTCCGGGCACGTGCTCCTTCTGCTTGCTGGGAATTCAACTCCGCCTTGCAAACTCCAGAGTCCCAGAGCCGAGTCAGGAAGAAAGGCCCAGGACTTCCCCTCCGAGGGACCCCTGAGAAAGGCTCCCACCCCTCATTCTGCCCTCCACTCGCCTCGCCTGCCAGAGCACCAGGCACAGCAGGCCAGCCAGGAAACAGAGGACGCCGCCAGTTGATTTCCCCTCCCTCCCGCTCGGTGCAAGGCTTCATAGTTCCAGAGCTCGAGCCAACTCCCTGATAACTCCCTGATAAGGGCTGGGCGGGTTTGTGGAAAGAGGCAGAGGGAGTGCCAGCCATGCTGACCTGCGACTTGTCTTTCCGAAGTCGCTCGTCCAGCAAAATTGCTTCTAAAGAGACATTAATTCCCTAGCTGCCTTTAGAAAGCCCCCTGTCCATCCTCATCAGGGGAAAGGGAGGAGGCACCTGGCTGAGGTGAGGCAAGTCCGAGATAGAAGCACCTAAATTGAGAACGGGGATGTAACTGCCTCGTTCAAAGCAGTTCCCATTTTACAGATGGGTTGCGTCTGTTGTTCATTTTCTATCTAAGGTAAATCAACTAGATCAACTGTTTATTGAGCATTCTCTGTGTACCAGGCACTATGCTAGATGTGCATTGCTTTATTTTTTAACAATCATGAGAATCCTGTGAAGGTAATCTTATTCTCATATTGTCAGTAAAGAAACGGAAGCTCAGAGAGGTTAAGTAATTGGTCCCCAGCCATCCAGCAGAGTCAGGGTTGGGAACAGATTCTGAATCCCAAGCGGAGTGGCTATTCCATGATGCCGCACTATTTCCAGCAGTTAATAGTTTTCCAGATTAAGCCATTAGAACCCCTTTAATCCGTTATGCATCCAAAAATAGTGTGCATTTGCAAAGGGAAAAAAGAAAGCAATAGTGCTGAAATACTAACAAATTAATGCAGAAAACAATACAGTGGACTGGGACAGTGTTCTGTTGTCTAGAATGAGGGTTCCTGATGAAAAGTGACTTTATTGAGAAGAGGATGTAGAAGTCACTGAAGACACATGTAGGTGAAATCCCCAAAGAGGAGGCTGGCTGCTTGCAAAGTCTTCGGAGCTTGCTGCTCCTGGCTCCTAGTGTCTGGTTCCATTCCTGACTTGTGCCTTTTCCCTGAGGTAGCAGCTATGATTGGAATAATTTTGAGTTAAGAAATACAACAAAGAGGCTGGGCATGGTGGCTCACACCTGTAATCCTAGCACTCTGGGAGGCCAAGGTGGGAGGATCACTTGAGCTCAGGAATTTGAGACCAGCCTGAGCAAGAGTGAGACCCCATCTCCACTAAAAATAGAAAAATTAGCCAGGCTTGTTGGCATGCAACTGTAGTCCCAGCTACTCGGGAGGCTGAGGCAGGAGGATCGCTTGAGCCCAAGAGTTTGAGGTTGCTGTGAGCTAGGCTGATGCCATAGCACTCTAGCCCAGGCAACAGAGTAACACTCTGTCTCCAAAAAAAAAAAAGAAAAGAAAGAAATACAACAAAGAAAAGTGGGGCAAGAGGACAAGGAAGACAGAAAATTATTTCTGTATAGGTAACACAACAAGGAGGGGTAAAAAGTAACAGACTGTGTATGTCTGTATAAGAACTAAGCAGCTGAAGTGACATTCTTTTTTTATTCAAGGTGACATTTATATGACTTTATCAGTGAGAAGGGCAAACACAGAGACAAGTGCATCCTCTCCCAAAGGGCAGGACTGGTGATAGGTGAGGAAAACAAGTCACACGCTTCTCTCCACTGGCCTCAAAGACCTTGGTCACTGGGACAGCAGCTTCCAGGTGTGCAAGGGCTGGCCGGCAGTCAAAGGCATTTGGATTGTGGGATGTTCTCTGATTATTCTAATTTCCGCAGAGGATGTCATCCAGGTCCACGGCTTTGTATTATCTACGTGCTGAAAGATCCTGGCTGCTGCTTTGAGCTCTAGGATGATACAGCCAGTGCCACTTTGACATCACCACGTTGCTCTTCTTCCCACCGGCCCCGTCCATTCCTCCCTTGGGTTTTCTCATACGGTAGATGGTACGACCTTCCAAGCCAAACACTTAGGAGCTATCCCAGATTCCTTTCTTTCATTCCCCACAATTAATCTGCCAGCAGGATTAAAGCAAGCCTGCACTTCCTACGCCACTGCCAGCCCTGCCCCTCTTTCTGGCTCCCTCGCGTGCACTGCTTCTTCACACCTCGCCCTGCGCCCAGCCCTCCTTCTATTCCTTAAACACATCAGCGTCACTCCTAGCTCAGGGCTCTTGCATCGGCTGTTCCCTGTGCCTGGAACTCCCTTTCCCACCTCATTGCATAGCTAGCTTCTCATTCTTCAGGACTCACCAAATATCGGCTTCTCGGAGAGTCCTTCCCAGACCTCCTGATGTAAAGTTTTTCTAAATTATTCTCAATTATAGCACTTGATTTCTTTTCCACATAGCACCAATTTATCTCCTTTATTTGTTTGTTGCCTCTGTTTTTATTGTCTGTCTCTACCCACTGGTCTATAATAACCTCCGTTAGGCATGTCTCCTTTACCATTGAACCTGGCGGGGTACCTAGTACATTGTATGAACTAACAAATGAATGAATAAAAGAAGGAAGTTGCAGGTTTCTAATTCTAAATACATCTTTATTTCTAATTCTAAAATACATCTTTAGAGAGTCAAGTCGTTCATACCAATTATAAGATTGAGGGTAAGTACATTTGTTGTTCATGGGGCCTTAAATATATCTGCATTTTGAGGGAGGAGGATTGTTTAGGAAAAAGCCAGAATTAGATAATTCCCAACCGAGGCATAGCAGAGCCAGCACCTGATCAGCTCCTAACCAATACCAGAAGATAGTGTAGGAGCTTAGTTGTTTTAGGAACAAATTTGATGCTTGTGAATAGTGAATACGTATATAACATATAATTGCTACTGTGTATGGAGTCCCTCCTATGTGACAGGCACCGTGTTAAGTGCTTTGTAAGCACTATTACAATCAGTCCTCACACACACACATACACACACAAACTCTGTAAGGTAAATACTAGTATTAAGCCATTTTACAGTTGAGAAAACTGTGGTTTGGAGAAGGATCTTGGCCGGGTGTGGGGACTCACACGTGTAATCCTAGCACTCTGGGAGGCTGAGGTGGGTGGATCGCTTGAGGTCAGGAGGTCAAGACCAGCCTGAGCAAGAGCAAGACACCATCTTTACTAAAAATAGAGAAATTAGCCAGGCGTGGTGGCATGCACCTATAGGCTCAGCTACTCGGGAGGCTGAGGCAGGAGGATCGCTTAAGCCCAGGAGTTTGAGGTTGCTGTAAGCTAGGCTGACGCCACAGCACTCGCCTGGGCAATAGAGCAAGAATCTGTCTTGAAAAAAAAAGAAAAGAAGTATCTTGCTAGCTGAAATTTAAACCTAGGTGGGCCTGCCTTTACAGCCTGCAGCTGGACTGTGCAGCAGGCCTGGCTAGATTTCTAACAATGCCATGAGATATGCAGAGTAGGTGCTACTGGCCCAGTTTTAGAGATACTGGAGCTAAGGTTCAGAAATATAGAGTGACTTGTCTGAGATCATCCAGCTAGTCAGTGGTGACCTGGAATTGAGTCCAGGTCCTTTTGACTTTAATCCCAGGATTCTTTCCGCTATAGTTGACGGACTCCCTTGGGACAAGAGGGGAGGTTGGGCAAGATGTATGTGCCATGGGCCCTTGGAGACCAAGGGAGGGCAAAGGATGCTGCACGGAGGAGAAGCCGACAGTCCTCTCTCCCCCAGGCATTCCTGGAGAAGTATGGATACCTCAGTGAACAGGGCCCCAAAGCTCCCACCTCCACTCGATTCAGCAATGCCATCAGGTAGGTGGAGGGATGTGGAGGCCTGGGGGGTGCCGGGGATGCAAAGCTCCAACCATTTCCTCCCTCCTCCTGGAAGGCTGGCCAGCCAAGCTCCAGGGAGGCCAGCCTCCCTGCCCTCACCCCTACCACCCACCCTCCCTTTGTGGTCCTTTATCTCAATTCCTCCTGACAGAGAGTTTCAGTGGGTGTCCCAGCTACCCGTCAGCGGTGTGCTGGACCGCGCCACCCTGCGCCAGATGACTCGCCCCCGCTGTGGGGTTGCAGACACTGACAGTCATGTGGCCTGGACTGAGAGGATCAGTGCCCTGTTTGCTGGACGCCGGGCCAAAATGAGGCGTAAGAAACGCTTTGCAAAGCAAGGTGAGCACTGTTCAAATCCAGCTAGGCTGAGATTCCCCAACATCCTAAAGCCCATGGCTAGAAAAATGGGTCAGCCTGGACTGGGCTTTGTCAGTAACCTCTCTTCCCCAGGGCAGGGCAGGGGAGGAGTGGGCGAACAGGACCTCTTGATTTGAGCACTATGATTGTAAATACAGACATTTAAATCAGAATGATACCCACATTGATGGATTTTCATTCGTCGTACAAGCGTTTTCCAGAGCAAACCCCGTGAAGCCAACTTCATTCCTTGATCCATTTTTAACGCAGAGCAGTTTATATTTTGCCAAAGCTATTTTCATCAGAATCAGTTCTTTCCTGTAACAGTTATTCAACAAAGCTGTGTTCCATTGATCAGTTTTATTTTGTCCATAGCACATTTTTAACAGCTTTATTGAGATATATTTTACATATCATACAATTTACCCATTTAAAGTGTGCCATTCAGCGGTTTTTAGAATATTCACAGAATTGTGCAACCATTACCACAATCTGATTCTAGAACATTTAATCACCCCAAAAAGAAACCCCATACTCATGAACAGTCACTTCCCATTCTCTCCTCCCCTACCCCCGGCAACCGCTAATCTGCTTTCTGTCTGCACGGACTTGCCCGTTCCGAACATTTCATCATGGCGCATTTTACACATGGCAGCTTGTGCCGGCGTGATCTTCCTTCTGTAGCTTTGTTTTGTTTCTTCCTCCTCCTCCTCCTTCTCTTCTTCTTCTTCTTGCCAAATCCACGATTTCGGGGTTAAACGGTGTACCGTTTAAGATCTAAGGTTTATGAAGATTTGATGCTTCTGTCAATTTTTCACAAATGACATGTTTTACTCTATGTAATTTTAGCACCATGATTGCTATTACCAAGTCTAATTTTCTTTGATCAATTTTTGTGGTTTTCAAGATTTCTAGCAAGATAGGGTTTTTCAGTCAGGTTTTTCATCTATAATTAATTTTATCGTGAGCAGTTCGGGCCGTTGCCACTTTTAATTTGTGTGAACTGCTTTTACCGGTAATACTCATTATGAACAGGACAGAAGGCACATAGTTTGTTTTCGTTTCCCAGCTAATCCATAAGGAAATTGTGGGCAGTTCCCCTCGGTGTTTGCCAATCCAGTTCCACTTTGTGTGCACGTCTAGTCACTCTGGGTCCTCAGTACTGCCTGTTGACAAGCCTGGTAAGGCTAGGAGTCAGTAACGGGGTCAGCTCTGGGGTCAAGATGTCCTTGGGGTCCACATGCTCTGTGTCCCCCTGTGTTCCTGGGCAACAGAGGGGAAGAGAGAAGTAGAAGAGAGGAGAGGAGTGAGCTCAGGAGGTGCTGGAGAAACAGAGAGAGCAGCACCCCTGCAGCCAGAAGCTCTGGGTTCGAGTCTCAGCTGTGTCACCTGGGCCATGTCACTTTGGTCGCTGAGGCTCCATTCCCTCATCCAACACAGGCCCTTTCATGCTGTAAAGCAGAGATGGTCCCTGGTTACCAAGTAGAAGGGGCTCGTTGTGAGAACACAGAGGAGAGTGGGGCAGCCCCAGAAACGGTCTCAGCAACTGCACTTGGGACCTGAACTCTGGGGATGCTTCCTTTGGGCTGCATCTCACCTTCTCACGGACCTAATGGAGTATGTTTGTCACCGTACAATTTGTAGCATCCCTTTTGGGCAAAGGACAGTGTTACTTGGTTGCCAGATGATATACAAGATGCCCAATTAAATTTGAATTTCAGATGAACAGCAAATAATTTTAAAAAGCTATTTGAAAACTTATCTGGCAACCTCATTTCAGAGACCTGCTCCTCTCTGTGCCCGCAGGTCTGATTTTCAATCCCTCCTTTTCCTTCACAGAGCGGTGGGCGTGGGGGGATGGGGGCGGCAAAGAAAGCAGAAGGGAATGGATATTTTCTGAGCACCCACTGCATGCCCAGCATCTTCACATTGCTATTTCATTTGAGCCTCACACCTTACCACGAGGTAACTTTTATCACTGCATTTTGCAAGTAAGGAAACTAAGACTTCAAGAGATTCTGTAATTTGTTGTGTAAGTTTGCAAGTAGAGGTACCGGGATTCCAACCCACGTTCTTCCCACAGTATCAGCGGCCTGCTGGAAGTCAGAACTCCAGGGTCCTGCCCTGGCGAAGCTTCTAGCTATCCTCCCCTTCCTCACTCCTTTTTCTTCCTTCTTCCTCTTTGGATCTTGGAGCAAAGGGAAGAGGGTGCAGTGCTGGGTGATACTGGTGCCTGAGGGTCACCAGGAAAACCAGCCCTGCCCAGCCAGGAGTTTGGGATGGGGCCTGAAGTGGCCAGCCTTGTCGAAGGGAGCAAATCTGGAGCAAGGCGGGGAGAGGCTCCGGCTTCTGGCCCCCAGCCAGCTCCTTCCTTCCTGGCAGGCACGCCAGCGCCCCTCTTCCCTGCTCTCCTCCCAAGGAAAACAGTCATTTTCTCTCAATTCTTGTTCCTAGTCTCCTTTCTATCCTCCCCCCAAACACACACACACACACACACACACACACACACACACACTCACACAGAGTTCCGCAGAGGATTTTTATTCTGAGACCTGTCACCTTCACTGGCTACCTAGAATGAGAAAACTGCCCACCCTCCTGCTCTCCTGTGGAATGAGGGGGTCCCCTAGCTGCAAAGACGCAGAAGGGGCCATCTCACACTATGTTCAAGGATTAAAGGATTGACAGGGGAAAGAGCGAGCCTGGGAGCCCGTCACCCACAGCAGGGTGTGAAACAGCCCAGCGCCAGTGGGTGTGGTGCCGGTCTCAGCAGTGTTATGGTTCATAAGGAACCCTCAGCCTGGCCTCTGGACCCCGGCCCCTCCCTCCACCCTCTGTGTCTCACTCCCTTCCTTAGAATCATTCCCTCTCCCCTCCCTGAGGGTTGGTCACTGGCTGGGAGGCAGAGGTTGGGTGGCTGCCAGGCCAAACAGGCCCAGGGAGGCAGCATTGCCTTGAATGGAGCTTGGCTCGGGGATGGGAGAAGGGACGTGCCCCGCCCCCACGATGGCGGGTGGGGAGGAGCAGGGAGTCCAGCTCCTCTGCTAAGACCCTGCCTTCCATCTGGAGAGTTTCAGCTCGTGCTTTGACCCAAAGGAGCGATGTTCAGGTGGATTTATAAGCCTGGAGATGAGCAAGTGTGCCTGCCTGCCCACCTCTGCGGGGTAATGGAAAGAGTGCAGGGTTAGATGTCAGGGCCTACCTCGGCTACTCACTCCTCTGTGAGCCGGGGCAGGCCCCTTCCCCTGGGTCGTGGCTACCCTGCACCTAGAAGTCCTGCCTCCCGGCGAGTCTTCCGCTCGAGGTCACAGTCTCCATCCCTGAGTTTGCTGGGCTCAGAAATAGCCCGTGAGAACCCTGCGATCCAGACCTCCTAGCCACGCTGCTCCCTGGTGCACGTTGAACTGCAGATGGACCCAGACTCAGCTGACCCGGGGCTGTGGCAAGAGGCCAGAGTCTCAGCCCTCAGGGAGGAATTGCAGTTTGGGGCAAAGGGAGAGAAACCCTTAACTAAGCAGAGATGGAAAAATTTCTCTCAGTCGGTGACAAAACACATGCTTTGTTCTTATTTTTTTCACCTCAGAGCTCTCCAGAGTCCCTGAGGAAGCGAGGAGGAAAGCAAGGGCGCAGGAAAGGACCTCACATAAACGGGTCTTGTGGCTGTTGGCCAGCGGCAGGCCCAAGACACCGGAAAGGGCAGCGTGAAGCCTCCGGGAGGTGGCAGGAGGGTGCGAGACATGGGATGGGGGGGTCACAGCTGTGGCCTCTGTGGCCCCACCTCTCCTCCACCCTGACACTGTAGGCAGGGGCTGGGATTTGCCAGCAGCAAGAGGCACAGAGCTGTTTGCAGGCTCAGCCCAGGCTGTGGGGACGAGGAAGATCCCAGACCAGGTCCAGACAGACTCCTTCAGGTTGGGGGCTTTTCCTGGGCGGAGGCTGCATCCCCTCCAGCAGGCTGGGACCTCCCCAGCCCCAGGCACTGCATGGGGGACTCTCTGGGGTAAGGGTAGTCCTCTCATCTGAGAGCTCTCCTCAGCAGGGCAGTATCTCCCCAGTCAAGTGGGGGGGCTGCCCAGGGCAGGGGCTATGTCTTCCTGTCAAATTAGGAAATCCCGTGGGGAGGACCCACCTCCCCATCGCACTGGGTCCATGGGGACCACACTCAGGCTCTGCCACGGGTGTGACTGACGTGGCCTTTCTGGGTGGCAGGCAACAAATGGTACAAGCGGCACCTCTCCTATCGCCTGGTGAACTGGCCTGAGCGCCTTCCCGAGCCGGCGGTTCGGGGGGCCGTGCGTGCCGCCTTCCAGTTGTGGAGCAACGTCTCGGCGCTGGAGTTCTGGGAGGCCCCAGCCACAGGCCCTGCTGACATCCGCCTCACCTTCTTCCAAGGGGACCACAACGATGGGCTGAGCAACGCCTTCGATGGCCCAGGTGCTGGCACCAAGCCTCTCTCCACCCAGCAGGAGGGGACCCTGACTAGGAGAGGTAGTTTGGGGTGGCAGTGAGGCATTCATTCTCCCCGTGGGCTTGGCCAAGCCACATCCCCTGCAAAGAATCCTTCGTCTCCTTATCATAAAATGGGAACATGGTCCTCACCCTGTTAGGTGCCATGTGTCCAAGGCTCTGCATAGAAAGTGCTTTGCAAACTCAAGAGAG
>RJWJ010035788.1:0-16467 GCA_004363605.1 Indri indri
AAAAAAAAAAAAAAAAAAGCAACCCACGAAAGCTGTAAACTCAATGCCAAGTGTGAGTGACCTCTGAGACCCAGGCAAGGGTCCAGCCAGCATGGGAACCCCCAGTGCGGAGCGAACACGTGTCCACAGGACTGTTCCACACACGTCTTCGGCAGCGCCCTTGTGTGGTGGCGAGATGCCATGGCGGTAGCGAAGTTTGGCAGTGGACCACCCCTGCCCCCACCTGTGGGTTGAGGAAGACTTTGGGGTCCTCGGATGACTCAAAGCGAGAGAGGACTCGAGGAGAAGGTTCCGGGCTTCTTGCTAATACGGAATCTATGCACCTGAGTGATTCAGGAACACAGGGACATGGTCACCTGGTGACGTAAGTCGATGGGGTGGTTTATTCTGACTTCCTTAGGGGCTCTCAGGAGAGCCAGGGGAGGGGGGAGGGACGGTGGCTGCATTCGGGGAGGGCACCTGCCACACTTTTGCCTCACTGACTGGCCTGTCGCTCCAAGAACGCAATCAACTGGTCCTTTCTTCGTCCTCAGCCTTGGTGCGCTTCAGTTTGTCACGTGCCTGCCATCCTGATCCTGGGACAGGGTTTCCTCAGCTCGTGGGCTCAGGATGAAGGGAAGGCAGCGGATGGCCTGGACGGGTGGGAGGCTCTCACCACCTTCCCCGCTTCCTTCTGCTCAGAAGATGCTTCCAATGCGGACCTGCCAGCCGCCAGCTCGAGTGACGGTTGCAGACACTTCCTGAGAAACAAGCGAAGGATGGGAACAAACTGTTTATCCCCGAGGAAATACAGACAGTTGACTGTTACATGGAAGATGCACAGCCTCCCTGGTCAAATGAAAAAAATATTATAAAATGATAAAGCCCATTGCTGGCAGGGATGTGGGGAAAATGACACAACAACTTTGCTATAAACAGGTTCAGATTTCGAAGATCCACCTGTCTGCATGAAACCCGCAAACGTGAAGTGTGCGACCTTCTGACCAGGCATGTCATCTCAAGGTGGGGTGCTGTATCCAAAGAAATAACCCTTAGGGAAAACAGTGATCATAGTGGCATTCTTTAAAAGTGGGATGTGGAGAAAATTAAAGAACCTAGACATCCTGTGCTAACACTTGGCAGTGCTCGCACTATTTGAAGTGCTGAACACATTCTAACTCTGACCCTGTCACCACTCATGAGTGTGCACTTTGTGAGTGCCCCCATTTTACAGATGACCAGGGGACAAATGGAGTCTAGCCCTTCCTCCACGGCCATGCAGGCGGTAAGCAGAGGGTGGAGGTTTGAACCCAGGCAGCCCCGCCTGGAGCTTGGCACCCGTCCTCCCAGCTATTACGCACCGAAGGGGAAGTGATGTGCCGCTGCCGGGGTGTGCTGACACCAGGACGTGTCCTGAAGACAAAGGGACTTCTTTGCCCTTCTGCCTGGCAGTCAACAGGAGCCGCTGCCCAGGAGGCATGCCCCAGCTTGCGGTTCTGGAATGCGGACGAGCCGCCATCCTTGGAGACCTGCGTTGGTGGCCAGGCCCAGCCCATGGACCCGTCAGCTCACACTCTCTGTATCTGCCTGAGGAACCGAGTCACGCCCTTCACGCTGCCTTAATGGGAGTTGAACAGTTGAACCAATGCCCCAGAACTCTAGTGTTCCCCTCTGGGAAGATGCCAGGGATGTCGAGGTCATAGGTAGGTGCTGGAGGGATAGCCCAAGCTCCAGGCACCTGCGGCTTAAAGGTAATTGTGAAATGTCGGTAATGCTCTTGGCACAGGGCACAGCTTGGGGATCCTCTGCCTCCTGAAAAGGGGACAAGAGGAGACACACCCTGGTGACACTGGTCCGAGGCTGGTGTAGTGTTTATGTGACTCCTGTTCTTGGAGTTCCAGCCTCTCCAACTCTACAGAATGGGATTGGCCTAGATGAGTGTGTTGGCAACGTGGGACACAGGCCACCGCAGTCCACAGGATCCTCTTTGTGGGCACACATGGGGCACAGAGAGAAGCTGTTTCTCTTCAACCCCTCCTTGGCCCCTGGCAAGATCACTCTGGATGGTATGGGTCTCACTAGCTCCTTCCCTTCCTTCCATACTTTTGCTCAGTCACCCTCAGTATGTTGACTTTTAGTCCTTTTGCCAGTTGCTTCATGGTCACAAAACGGCTGCCACTGCTCCAAGGCTCCTGACCTCATAGCAGCACCAGCAGGACAGCAGAGAGACATCTCATTGGCTGGGACTGGGTCACATGGCTACCACCAGCTGCAAAGGAGCCTGGGAAAGAAAGTCTCTGGCAGAGGATGGCTATGACTGGACCAATTGTGATTGATCCTTCCGGCAAGGCATGTTGCTGGCCTGACAAAATTGATATTTCAGTAGCAAAGGAAGAAACAGGGAATGGCTTTTAAGAGGGTCACCAAGAGTGAGTGTGACAAGGGGCCATAAGTATCTGTGTCCTTCCCCTGACACAGACAGTTATGTTTTTGTCTGCATCCCCCATCCTTATACTCTAAACTCTGGGCAGGGACTTCTGTCTGTTTGGTTCTCTGCTGTATCTTCAACATCTAGAACAGCGCCTGCCACACCGTAGATGCCTAATAAAAATATTAATATTTTTGGGGTAAACGGCCAACCCCATGAGGTGTCCACCACCATTATCCCTACTTTATAGGTGCTAAACTGGCCCAGAAGGGTCAGCCTCTTGCTGGAGTCAAGGGATCTGTAGTTGGTGGAGCCTGGAGTTGAGCGGCGGTCCCCACCCCTGCAGAACACTGCCCCCCTGCTGGGTGGGCCTGAAGCAGAGGGTTCTGATCCTTGCTCTGTGGTTACCTGTGTGACCCAGGGCAGCTGTCTCAACCTCTCTGGGCTTCGCTCCTTGTCTGCACAAACAGCCCCTCCTGCCAAGGGTGCCCGAGATGCGGGGTGGTGGTGGGCTCAGCTCTCACACGGAGCCTGGCATCCAGCCCCCGGCTGCGGCGCCTGTTCTTGCTCTCCCATTGTATAGATCATGGAGCACGGAAGGCGCTCGGGGTCACGGAGCCCCTGGGGCCAGAGGAGGCCTGTGTGACCCTGAGTTTCTGCCCAGGGGAAGAGCCCTCCTGTCAGGGCCAGTTCCCGGGCCTGTTCCCGCTGCTCTCGGCTTCCCTCCTCCCTGCCCAACGCGTCCCTTTGTTGGGCTGTCCCTGCCACAGAAGGCGTTGCCCTGGCGCTGGTGGAGCGGGCAGGCCCCACGGTCGGTCGCTGTTTGCTGTTTGCCTTCCTCCCCACAGCCCTTCGCGTCTGGGCGGAGGTGGGCGTGGGGCCAGGAGCGTGGGGAGAACCTAGCAGGGAGGGCACCTGCTGTGCTCGTCCCCTCCCTCAGCTCCTGCGGGTGCTGGCCAGGGCTGGTGACCAGCTGTCCTGCCTTGCCCAGAGCTGAGGGGTTTCCTGGGGAGTGTGACTTTCAGTTCTGAAACGGGAAAGTCCCGGGCACGGCAGGGCAAGTTGGTCAAGCGGGGGGCGGGGGAGGGCCAGCAGGTGGTGCGGGGACAGGATCTGCCCCCCAGGACGACGTGCTCCCCTCCAGCCCGGCCGCTGCACGCTCTGCGCCAGGCCTGGCTTTGACACCAGACAGGGCCGAGTGCGGAGTCCCTGTCCCATCCCTTGTTAGTGACTCGGGGGAGTCATTTCACCTCTTTAGTGAAACGGGTGTAAGTGTCCCCGCCCTCGCAGGGACGTGGGACGGGGACTCAGATGGGAAAGGGAACCTGCAGCGCTGAGCAGAGTGTAGCGTCTGGTGCCTGCGCAAGGGCACATATGCTTATGTCATTGGATCTCCTGTTCCAAACCCAGCCTCACACGGCTGTGGACTAAAACCGACAGGCCCTTGAAGCTCCAGTGACCTCTGACCCGGTCTCCTTCCTCGGCCCCTTGCACTCCACTGCAGCCGTGCTGGCCTCCTGGCTGGCCTAGCCCATGCTCCTCCCTGCCTCAGGGCCTTTGCACGGCTCTTTCCTCCCCTGGAGCTCCACCTGCTTCTCCCCTTCTCATCTTTGGGCCTCAGCTTAAAGGTCACCTGCACAGAGAGGCCCTCCCTGTCTCCCGTATTCGAAGGAGTGTCTGTCTCCACGGGGACAGGCCATCTCTTGGCTGGTTCACTGTGGCTGCTCCGTGCCTGGCCTGGAGCACAGCTCAGGATCTGTTTGCTGAGTGTACGAACAAATGGACGCTGGCTGCAGAAAGAGCCCGGAGGCTTCGATCCCTTTCCTTCCCTGAGCCCGGGTTCCCGTCTGTCAGCAGGGAGGGCAGGAACAGCCACCTCCTCGGGCTTTGTGAGGCACAAGTGAGGTGACAGATGGAGTCCACTCACCTCACCTGGCATGTGGCAGGACCTGGGGACGGGCAGCTCTGCTGATGGGACCCTGGGGGTGCCCCCCAACGCCCATTCCCCACCCACCGTGTCCTCAGGACCCCCACATGGGTGGGCATCCCTCCTCACGCCCCACGCAGACCAGCAGACCGAGGCTTGGGGGGGAGGTCGCTGGCGCTCACCTTGGCTCCCTCCCTGCTGGGGGGCCTGGTGCCAAGGCCCTCACTGGGCAGGCAGCTGACACGTCACATGCCCTCGGCCCCGGGCTGCTGCAGGGGGGCGGGCTCCCCTCGGAGACTTCAGCACATTGTCAAAGCTGTCAAACAATTTCCCTGCCAGGTTTTTACAAGAATCCGAGGCCTCTGTGCCAGATGCCAAACACCCTCTTAAGACAATACCTCTGGGGCCTCTGGGCCCCTCCCGCGCCCGCCGCCGCTCCTCGGCCTTATATAGGCAAAAGCAGGGGAATCCCTCTCCCCCTCGGCTGCCGCCGTGGGAGCTGCAGCGGCCTGGGCCTGACCCGGGATCTCCCTTCTCCAAATCCGCCGCCCTCTGGCCAGCGGGTGGTGGGGAGGCCTGGAGAGCACGCGGGCCTGCTCAGAGCCTCTGGTGTCCCGTCAGCGGGCAGCCCGAGTGGCCCGGCCAGCGCGGGCTCTTACCAAATAAGGCCTGGGCAGCTGGGTCTGGCCCGGCTCAAACCCGGCTGCTGGGCGGGCGGCCCCAGGCCTGCCTGCTCCCCGCCCCTGTGCTGCTCCGCACCGCGCCAGCCGCCCTGCGAACTGCGCTTCTGGAGGCTCGAAAGAGAACCTCTGTGCTTCAGGGTCCCCTTGGGAGGAACTTCCATTTAGAACCCTTGGAACGTTCCATTCAGAACCTTGAGAGAAGGCGAGGGGGAGACACACTCCGGGGGGGCCCCTGGGCAGCGGCCTGCCCCCCACCCGTGGCCCCCACCCCAATAAACCAGCCGGAACACACACCGGGCCAGGAGGGCATGGGTCCGGGGAGGGGCAGGCCCACCTGGGCCAAGGGGACTGGTCATGTCTCAGGAGCCACAGCAGGGCCGGGAGCTCCCACGTCTACCTGTCTTGGTGCCGGCAGGCAATGTCACTTCTCGGAGCCTCAGTTTTGCCATCCTTAAAATGGGCGTGACAGAAGCCCTATGTCAGGGTGGCAGTGGGAATTCAAAGGCACGAGGTGTCAGAGGACTCTGCAGGGAGCTGTTGGAGGGCTGGGATCCCTCCTTCACAGGAGATGGGGGAGACGCCCCCCCAACTCTTCCTGCCCTCCCGCTGTCTCAGGGGGCCCTAGGGGGGCGTGCCAAGGTCACCCCAGCTACTCCCAGCACAGGGAGTGTGGGGGTGGGGTGACCAGCTGGTGCACGTGTGACTGAGTGTATGCGTGTGAGGCCCCCGGGGCCCCCGTGACAGTGTGGCCCAACAGCCAGTGCTGAGCGCTGGGGAGTGCGGCACGCAGCCCTGTGCGGGTGTGAGGGTGCCGGGGGGATGCGGGATTCTGCTCATTTCTGAAGGCCTTTCGTGAGTTCTGGGAATCTGGGGGGACGGGGGCCCACCTGCCAGGCCCTCAGCCACTCTCCCGGAATCGGGGGCCCAGTGCAAAATGAAAATGTGGGTCCCCTTGCTCAAAAAGGATTAAGACATTCGAGATGGCAAGAGTAGAGCCTTAAACTAAGAAGAGGCCCCTCTGAGTGTGGGGGTCCTTCTGTGACCACGTGAGTCACAGCCATGAAGCTGGCCGTGTCCCCTCCTCTCGCTGGCAGCTCAGGTGGCTGCGGCCTGGGCTGGGCCCACTGGACACTCCAGTCCTGCCCTTGGATTCTGGGTGAGTGGAGCCAAGACCCGCCGGTCAGCCTGGACTCATCGCGGTGGCCCCGGTGTGCAGTGGCAGTGGTGACAGGCTGGGCACGAAGGGTCTGTGGACGTCTGTGAAAGCGGCAGCCCCCGCCCCCAGTCCGGGGAGCAGCCAGGGGCCCTACATTGGGACGGGAGGTCCCTAATGTAGGTGCTCTGCCGGCCACTCTGTTGAAGCTGGGGTGAGGTTTGTTCTCATGGACTGGAGGCCATCGCGGTTGAACAGCTTCTGTTTTTAGCCAAGTGGCAGGTGCTGGCCGGGAATCCATGGGTGAGGCCGGCCGAGACCAGGACACCCGCTGGATAGCTGGGCTTGGCTCCACCGGACGGGCAGCCTGGGCAGAGCTGGCGACCCTGGAGGTGGAGGGCCAGGGGGCCTATATGTCCTGAGAGCCCTGGAGCCTCTCCCTGGATCTCCCCAGAGGGCCACCACCTTTGACTCCAGCCCTAGGGGCACACACTGCTACTGGCAGCCCTGCCATTCCAGAAAGTTCTCTGTGGTCTCCAGAAACCACCCACACAGAAACTGGGAACTCTCAGCTGTTCTGCTGGAACCTCAGGGATTCTGCTCAGAACCTTCCGGATGCCCCACGTGACATCTGCTCTCTCAGGGCGGGGAGGGGCTTTGGCTTGGTCACCGGAGTCTCCCAGAGCTAGGACAGCGCTGGCACGGAAGCCATGGGCGACCTTGCTGCGGAGCCAAGGCAAGCAGAGCTCAGAGCTGGCGTTCATCAAAGTTGGCGCCGGGCTGGGACGTTCCCACTGAGATGCCGAGTCCTCCAGTCACTCGCCTCAAAGGAAAGCCCAGCGATTCTCGCCCACCTGCTTTCTGATGTAGGAACGAGGGCTTTTCTGAGCAGAAGGGGGTCCCTCATTTTTCTTGCACAAACCCACACATCTTCTTCTTTTGCAGTTTCTCCTTTTTTAAAGTGCAGAGAGAAGGAAGACGTTCTCAGAGACAACCACCCAGGGCGCTTCTGAGCAGACTTCTACACTCTTGAAGTGAACTTGTCCTTTGATTTAATCCATCGACAGAGAGGTATCCAGCACGGACCTCATGCCAGAGCGGTGCTAGATGCTCAGAACAGGGGAAAACTGAGCTGAGGGTAAAATCTGCCTGAGTGCAGTTAGGTCAGTTTTACAGATGCAGGAACCAAGGCTCAGAGAGGTTCTGTGAGTTACCTAAGGCCACACAGCAAGTGTGTGACAGCATTTGGACTGTGAGGATGCTGACTGGGGAAGCTGGCTAGAAGAGATGAGAGAATGGGGTGTCTGTCATTCGCCAGCAAAACGGGGTTCAAATCTTGTCTCTGGGACCTTGGTGGGACCTTTCACCCCCACCCGCAAGCTTCCCTCGACCCCCGGGGCTGTGCTCTGACACATGCCGGCCAACCTCTCAGAGCCTCAGTTTCTCCTCTGTAAATTCGAACAGTTAATGCTGGTTCCGCAAACACCCCCCGGGGCTGTCATGGGAGTTGAAGGGCGATGTGTCCGGGCTCCTTCGAGCCAGGCTCGGGGTAAACAGCGCAACAGGGCTGCACATGAAGGACTTGGCAGAACAGGTCCCTGCCTCCGGGATTCCATCATCTGTCCTCCGCCTGTGGGGCCGGGCCAGGGGCCATGGGGCGAGCAGAGAGAGGACTGGGGGGCAGGAAGGAGGGAGAAGGACTGGGGAGAAGGGAGGCGACCCCCCTTGTCATCAGCCTTCTTCTCCAGAGAAGAAACGAGGGCGTCAGGCCCCTGTGGGTTTTTGGGTGGCTCCGCTCAGCTGAGCTCTCCCCTCACCGTCTGGTGGGCCCTTAGGACCACCCAGCGAGGCAGGGTCCCCGTGTGACGTGTGAGGAAACTGAGGCTTAAGTGGCGAAGTCACTCGCCGTAGATCACAGAGCTCGTGGGGAGGCCCCGTCTTCAGATTCTGGAGGCAAGGAGAGGAGCAGGGAGCAGAGAGCGGCGGGGGGACGAGGGCAGCAAGAGAGCCGGGAAGGGGGAGCGGAGGTGGCCTCCGGGGCTGCGGACGTGTCTCCCCCAGGGATAGCCTGGCTCGCGCTGTGCTTCCCGGAGGGGCTGTCGCTCCCAGGACGTTTCCTCTGGGCTGGCGCAGAAGGCTCCTGGGCGTGTGGCAGTTCTTATTCTTCCCTGGTGGCCCCACCTCGGGGCTGCGTGCTCCTCTCGAGCCGGGGACCTGGCATTTTTGGCAGCTGGTGGAGGCTATTTTTAAACCTCACAGCTGGTTTTTATCACAGCTGCTGATAGGTACGTGTGGAAACCTTGGGTCCTGCCAGCGTTCTGAGCAAACGTTGCAAATGAGCAGGGCAGATGCTGGTCAGAGTGGAGGCTGGGGAACCGGTGGCTGCAGGCGGTGTTCTGTCCCCTCTGGACCCCAGCTGGGGAGGACAGGAGGCCTTGGGGCGGGAGGCAGCTGGGTAAGGCTCGTTCCCCAGAACACAGAGAAGGCAGCTGGGAGAGGAACGGGGATCTTTAGCAGGCCTGGGCTCTGTCCCGCTCGGCTCCCCTCTGGGGGTGGCAGAACACAGAGTTGAGAGTGTGTTTTCTGGAGTCCCACCAACCTGGGCTTCAGTCCCGGCTCAGCCTTTAACCGTCATGTGACTATGGGTGTATCGGTTAGCTATTGCTACATAACAAATTGTCCCAAAACGTAGTTGTTTAGAATAACATGATTCTGTGAGTTGACAGCTCAGCCTGAACCATCAGCCGATTGTTCTGGTCTGAGCTGGGGTCCCTCATGCAGCTGTGGTCGCTGTGGGGTGGGCTGGAGGCCGTTTCTGACCATCATCTATAGTGGTGGGGACGCCTGGTCTCTCGTTCTTTGGCAGACTTGTTCTCCTGATGGAGACAGGGATCCAAGAGAGAGAAGCATGCAGGGCCGTTTGGGGTCTTAGGTTTGACACACCATTGCTTCCAGCTGTCCTGTTCGCCAAAGCAAGTCACGAGACCAACCCGGATTCAAGAATTTGCAAGTAAACTCTGCCTCTTGGTGGGAGGAGCTGCAAGACCACTTTACAAAGGGCTGTGGATACAGGCAAGGATGAATAATCGGGGTCATTTAAAAGTATCAGTGCACCACGCTGGGTACCTACGTACCTCCCTAACCCTCAGCGTCCTCATTTGCGACATGCGAATGATACGGCTGCTGTGAGAACTGAATAAGCTAGGACATGTTAGGTTACCAGCATAGTGTCTTGTGCAAAGGAAGTACGTAAAAACTACCATCTACAGTGGAACCTCTAGTTGCAAGAAATCCGCCAGGACCAGGAGCCTTTTTGTAAACATTTCTTCTACCCCTGCTTGAGTGGTAGAAACAAAAAGTCCCCGTTAGGCAGGACTGAAGTTCGTCAGGCCTACGGACTCACTGACCACCGTCCATCCGTCCTCTGGGACATTCAGGTGTCTTCACTCTTTCATTCAACAACACCAAGCATCTCCTGCGTGCGACGTGAGGTGTGGGGGATACGGTGGTGACAGAAAGCAATACAGTCCCTGCCCTCACGGAGCCAGCAGTCATCACAGTGACAGCAGCACTTCCAGTGACGCAGCCTTCCGGGTCTGCGTCCTGCAACAAGGGAAGAACCTCAGGTCACAGTGCGGACATTCAGGAAATATGGCGTCAGTTTATTTTTCTTACTATCGACAGCATTGTGAATGGTGCCTTATCCCACTGGGCTGAGTGGGAACCTTATCCTCAGCCTTCATATTCCAGCTCCTAAAAAAACCATTCAAGCCTCATGAATAGCTCACTTGAGTGGCGACTAAACACCAGCCTCGGGGCAGGTTGTTATTTAACATCAGCATTTTATCCTCGCAGCCATTCCACGAAAGTGGTCAGGGAGCCCAGGAGGCCGGGAGGCCACGTGTCCCAGGACGTAGAGCGGCAAAGTCTTGAGCCCAGGTCTGCTGGCATAGGGACAGGCCTCCACTATCGGGTGGCCATGGTGGGTGCGGGCCCCAGGTCTCCTCTGAGGGCACAGCCTCTCTTCGAGGTGGGGTTTACCTGGTGGTTTCCGCACCTGGGCTGCAGGCCCCAGAATCCGCGGGTGATTCCCTCTGCACCCGGGGTGGTGGCAAAGTGGGGGGTGTCTCATCCTCAGCAGAAACGTCAGACGTGGCCGCCGAGAACCAATGAAATCATCTGGAACACCAAGTGCAGCTCTAAGTGCGCACATCGGAAAGCCTGGGTGTTGTTTTAACATTTAATTTGGTGCAAACTGTCCAGCATCAGACAGCCAAACCTGCCCCTCTCCTAGGCCTGGCCAGCCGCTGTCAGAGAGCTGCACTGACTCATGTGAGCAGCCACCTCTCGTGGTGACCTTCCCGGTGTGACCTATTCACACACGCCCACAACCGTGCACACTCACCCACACATGTTCACAGACGCGCTCACACATGCACGTTTTTCCTGTGTGCCCACGTTTGCCATTTCACAGACTCTCGCACGCAGGTTCCGCTCTGGCATAGCTGCCATCACACAGAGCTCCCCACAACACCAGCTCCAGCTCGCCTGGCTGGAGCTCTGCGTCCTCAGTTGGCCTTGGCTGTGCAGACCAAGACGCCGCGCCAAGGTGAAGCCAGGGGACAGGAGACGCATTTTCACCTGGCTCGACCACCAGGTCTCTGTGTGACCCAAGCATGTTCCTTGCCGTCTCTGGGCCTCAGGCTCTTGACAACAATGACAACAGTCAGCATTTGTGGAGGGAGCTGCAGGCACTATCATATCCAAGACTCACAGCAGGTTGCCGGATGAGGAAACTGAGGCTCAGATAGGGGAAGTGGCCTGCCCAAGGTCACCCCCACAAGGAACCAGGAGCCCCCAGGTCTGAACCCTGCTCTGGCCTGACTGCAGAGCTCCCCTCCCAGCTGCTTTGCTGCACAGCTCCCGACAAGGGAATGGGGTTGTCACCCCACTGCACAGGTGAGGGACAGTGACAAGTGACACTCAGAGTGCAGGGACGTCCTGGCACTTGGTTTCCTTCCTCCCCCTGCCTGCACTGGGATCCATCCTGCCTCAGGGCCCTAGCACCTTCTGTTCCTCCTGCTTCCGCCTTTGCCAAATTCATGCTGTCCGTCCTGTGGGTCTCACTTCAAATGACATTTCTTCGGGGAGTCTTCTCTGACCCCCGAACTAGACTGTGCTCTCCTTTTAGACACTTATCGTATGTTTTCTATTTGCTTATAACATGTGACCCCAAACGTAGTGGCCTGAAACAACACGCGTCTGCAAGGGAGTCCAGGTGGCCTGAGCTGACTCTGTCAAGGGCCTCACGGAGCCAAAGCCCAGGTGCCGGAGAATGGTGCTCCTTCCCGGGAGCTCTGGGAAGCGCCTGCCTCCCGCTCACTTGGGGTGTTGCCGGGATTCGGCTCCCTGGTCCTCCGTCTCCGAAGGCCGAGTGTTCACTCTGCAGTTCTCTCTCCTACTTTGGAGGGTTCCTGTGACGATCTGGGCGGTCGAACTATCCCGGGCAGTCTCCCTATGTCAAGGTCAGCCGATTAGCAGGTCTAATCCCGCTTTGCCGGGTAGCCTGACATTCTTACGGCTTCTGGGGTTGGGGGTGGACATATTCGGGGGCCGTTATTCTGCCCACCACACCGATCGTTTGTTATTTCCCATCACAAGTACTTATCGAATTTGTTGCTATATATCCTTTATGAGACTGTTTGTTTTCTGTCTGCCTCCCACAACCATCACCTCCATGACTGGAGTGGGGGCCACAGTGCCTGACCACAGGAGGCACTGAGTATAAGTCCCCTGAACAGACAGCAGGGGTAGGGTTTGAACGTGTACCTCTGTGTTTTTATCAACAAAGGGGGTTGGATGCTTAGTTTCTCCCCTGCTCTCATCAAGGCTTCTGTGTACAGTTGCACAGGCTGTAAATTGCACAAGTCCAGGGCACCACTAACACCTTAGTCACTGTGATCCTTGCAGTTGGGTGGGGTCCAGCCTTCAGGCCCATAGGCTGAAGTTCTGCTCCTGACCCTGAGCCTGGGTTCTGAATCTGGAGTCCGTGTTCTCAACTTTGGCTGCCCTTAGAATCATCCAGAGGGCTTAAGAAACATCCTCGTGCCCAGGTCATGCCCCAGACCAACTGTTCCAGAATCCACGGGGCGGCGCCTGGCCCCCCAAGTGACTCAGAGGTGCAGCTGTGGTGTGAGCCTCCCTCCGGCAGAGACACTGAGTGGGAATTACGTAAGGGGGGGGGGGGCGGGGGGCCACCCGGCTAACTCTGCAAGGCCCAGCAGCTGCTGGTGACACTCACACCTTCCTCCCCTACCGGCCGGGCCCGTTTCTTCACTGCGCGGCTGCCGCCGGGCTCTCCGATGTCCTGTGGCTGATAGGCCGGTCTGCGTCAGGCACCCGCCTCGTGGACTTGGGGCTTATTTACTGTGACGAGCCAACAGCTGGCTGGAGTGTGGTCACCCTTGTGGAGGGAGAGGGCCGGGCGTCTCTCCCAGGTGATGAACCGGCTGCAGGGGGCGGAAGGGAGGGCTTGGGGGCTGGGAAAGGGAGCGCGGAGTTGCGTCTTACGGTCCCTGCCCCGCGGGTCACTGGGGGCTGCTGGGACCTAAGTTTTCCTTGGTTTGGTCAATTCGCTGGCACGTTAGCGGGGACATTTGGCTCTGAGGGCCCTGAGCTCAGCTGCTGGGTCTGGGCGTCGCACTTACAGGGCAGGTGAGGAAATGCGCCGGGAGCCGGGCACAGCCGAGGTGCGGTGAGGTGGCGGAGCAGCGGGCCGTCTGGGGCAACATGCTGCCAACGCAGTGGGTGTCCAGGACGGACCCCGCCTGAGGGAGGAAGGAGGAGGTGGCACGGGGCGGGGGGTGGTTGGGGCGTGCACACTTCATGTGGGAAAGACTTGCGACCACTCACTCGAGCCCCGGCTGGGAGCTATGAGGCTGTGGCCCCTTGGTCATGCCCCGTGACTGGGAAGCCCCAGGGCTCCTCGGCAGGAGCCCCCAGAACAGGGCCCCTCGTCTCTCGGCCTCTGCCCTCCCCAGGGGCTGTGTCAGCTGTCGAGGGGGTCGGGAGTCTGCCTGCAGCCCAGCCCCTGTAACCACAATTCTGGGACATTATCACGCCAGCAGCCAAGCCCCAGATGGGGACATTCTGTGCCCCCCCTTGCACCAAGAAAGTGGTGGAGGGTGTCGATGGAAGACCCTTCTCACCAAGCACAGTGGTCACACGAGCTAAGGTCTGCCGAGCACTCACAGGGCCTGTTCTCAGCCTGGACGTGTGTGAGTTCATTCAGTCATCACAGCAGCCTTGTAAGCCAGGTAAATGTGTGTTGTACCCGTTTTGCAGATAGGAATACCAAGGCACGCAGAGGTCAGGTAACAAGCTCGGGCCTCACAGCCTGTGGGGGGCAGGGTTGGTGCTGTGACGCGGTGACCTCCCCATGCGCTGAGTCCTGCGCCTCATTGAAGAAGGTCGGCTGAGCCTTGTCATCGCAGGGGCTCTGAGAGGGGATGTCGCTGCCCCTGCCGCAGAGGTCACGGGGCACTTCGGCTGCTCGAGAGGAACCGGAGCTTTAGAAACCACATGCTTATCTGCTCCCCGCAAGGGCTGCAACTTGGCGACACTGCGAGCATTTAGAGCGGGGTGGTTCTTCATCCACCTACTAGTTAGTTGGATCGTTCGTTCACCTACTCATTCATTCGTTCAGCCAGCATTTACTGAGGCCTTCTTCTGTGCCATGGCTGGGCCCAGGGCACAGCCGTGAGCACACAGCCAAGACCCCCTCCTGGAGTTCCAGGTCCAAAGGGGAGCCTGGTGGCGAATCCCCAAGCACGCAGTGCCCAAGCCACAGCGGGGAAGGGCAGTGGAGACAACTACAGTGGGTGAGGGGCCGGAGGGCTATGGGACAGGATCTGCCTTGGGTAAGGTGGCCAGGGAAGGACCCTGGGGAGGTCACGTGCGAGCGGAGAGCTGAATGAAAAGAGCAATGAGCCAGGCTCTGGGGGAAACGTGTGCCAGGCAGAGGGAACAGCCAATGCAAAGGCCCTGGGGCAGGGACGGCAGCAGGGTGGTCAGCGTGGCTGGCGTGAACCAGGGGCAGTGTGGTGGGTGTGAGGTTGCAGGTAGCCGTCGTGGGGGAGGGCTGGTCAGGTAAGGCCAGGCCTGTGCATCCTATGAGGACTTTGGATTTGATGCAGAGTGAGATGGGAATGAGAGGGTGTGTCACCAAGCTCTGCTTTGAGTTTCGAAGACTGGGCATCCGCCATTGACTCTAAGGAGCCTCCTTTTTGGAGCAGGGTCCTATGGGGCTGTGCTGGCCCCTTGGAGTGCTGGTCCTGTTTCCTTCCCTCATTCTTCCCTGGCTGACTTGGAGTCATCATTCAGTTATCAGCTTAATTGTCACCTCCTCTGGGAAGCCTTCCATGATTGTTCTTCCCTCCCCGCAACCAGACTTGGGCTTGTCCCCCTGTTATAAGTTCTCATAGTTCCAATGCTTCTCCATCATTGCACATAATCAAAATCTGTTTAATTATTTCCATAGTTATTTGTCAATAGTATGTTTCCATATGCCAGGATGCAGGGATCTTGCCTGTCTTGTCTGCCACGGGGCCCGCAGCACCTATGGCAGGGCACTGGCATCCACTGGTGGAGGGACAGCCACGTTTGGTGTGACTTAACCCTGCCACTGGGTGCAGCTATTGAACCGGGCGTGGGCACCTGACCCAAGGGCAGCCGATCACTGGCACCGATGGATGAACTGAGCCAGTCAAAATCTCTCAGGAATTCGAATTAAGAACCCCCAAGAGTACAAGGCAGACAGTAGAAGGGGTGAAGCTGACAGTTCCGGGGACAGAGGCAGGTTGGCGGGGCCATGTCAGCCAGCAACCTTGCTGCGCCCCAAACATGCCAGGCACGTTCCCACCCCAGGCCCTTTGCACTGCCTGGAATGCTCTTCCCCAGGTGGCTGCATGACTCAAACCCTCACCTCTGTGGTCTTTGTTCTAATGTCATCTTTTCTGTTAGACACACACTGGCCACCCTTCCCCCATCTGCAATTGCAATTAGCCCATAAACACTTCATTTCTCCCCATAGTATGTGTCCCCCTCTTACGTACAACTTCTCTGTTATTTCTGATGGCCTTTCCTCACTAGAATGTAGGGATGCCACCCTGTGAGGGGACAGGAGCCCAGGCCGTGGAGTCAGGGAGACGTAGGTTCGAATCCCAGTTCTGCTACTTCTCATCGGTGCGACCTGATGCGGGACTCCCTCTCGGACTCCCTCGTCTCTCTGCAGAGTCGGGGTCAGGCTGGAGGGGTTCGTCCAGGCTGAGTCCAGTGCAGGTGAAAGGGCTTTGTCAGCTCTGGAGAGTTCACCCTTTATTCCAGAAAGGAAAAAAATGATCACGCTTCCAGAGGGAAAGCTTCGTGTCTGCATGTCCCAGAGGCGCTGTGGGGTTTAAGTTCAAAATCTCTCCTGGAGAATCATTCCTCATCTCTCGTGATTCTGTACAGACCTGAGGCTTCCTGGGTGTCAGGCATTGCAGCTGGCCATGCTCCCGGGGAGGGGGGCAGCTCCGTGAGCCAGGCTTCCTGGGACCGAACCCATGACCTGGTCAGAAGTGAGCTCGGCACGCGCAGCAGCGCTCGGGACTCCACTCAACAGGCGCCCTGGCCCCTTTATCGTCCCATTTTACAGAGCAGGAGACGGAAGCTCACAGAGGGAAAGGGGATGCTCCAGCCACGGCTCATGAGTGGAGGGCCTGGGTCTCCAACCCGGCGGTGGAGGATACACCCCAAGCGCCAGAGCATTGTGCCAGCACAGTGGCAAGCGTTAACAGAGACAACAAAAGCAACAAGTCCAGTTACCAGGCATTTTCCCTGTGCCAGGCACTGTTCCAAGTCCTCAGCAGGAACTGCCCAGACCACCCCATAAGATAAGTGCTCTCTCAAATCCCGTTTTGCAAATGAGGAAACCGAGGCTTGCAAGCAGTCACACTGGCATGGGAGCCCAGGCGGCTGCCTGCGGGACCCGCGAGCTCAGCCCCACCACCCTGTCACCGAAGGAGAAAGGGTGGCGGACCTGGAGGTGCGGCTGGGAGAGAGAGACGAAAGGGATTGTACCCTCGGGGAAGGGGTGGTCTTGGCCAGAATCCTCATTCTGTCACTGCTGGCTGTGACTTGGGGCCTCAGTTTCCTCCTCTTGGAAAGGGGCCAATGACATTTCCTTCTCAGTGGGGTGTTGTGGGGAGGCAGAGGGCCTGGCGCCGGTGGAGGCTCAGACCCAGTGGAGTTGGTGTTA